>CM067368.1:37134679-37225883 GCA_034401795.1 Chaetoderma sp. LZ-2023a | reverse complement strand
GCATGACACGTGTGTTACACACACACACACACACACACACACACACACACACACACACACACACACACACACACACACACACACACACACACACACACACACACACACACACACACACACACACACACACACACACACACACACACACACACACACACACACACACACACACACACACACACACACACACACACACACACACACACACACACACACACACACACACACACACACACACACACACACACACACACACACACACACACACACACACACACACACACACACACACACACACACACACACACACACACACACAGCAGTGCTGTTCACATCCCCATCCCACGTGGTTAGCATGGACCATAAGTCGCAAAAGCTGCCTAATAGGCTTAATGTCTTGTTGTTGGCAAACATGCTTATAACATCCAAAGGACACAGCGTGTAAATTCTTGAAGATTTGGCTATAATAATAGGTTTACTTGACTAGTCTATAGACGGCTCTGATCTGTCACTCATGTATCTGATGTCATAATCAATATGTGTCACTTCTTAGCGTGTACATCACAATCAAATCACATTATTATTATTATTATTATTATTATTATTATTATTAATTATTTGACCAGTTCTATTCCTACATTAAGCAGGTTCTAAAGCGCTTTACAATGTACATTATTAAGTTAAAAGACAATCACATGTAAGCAGACATTTAAAAAATCATCAATAGTCACTGAAAAGATAAAATTAAGATCTAATTCCTTAAAATAATACATTAAAATTAGTGATATTATAACTATCTTTAGTAGTTTAAAAGCACCAGACAAAGTAAATTAGATTTAAAATGAATAAAAGTGTAGAATTAATAATGATGTTATCACTGACATATGAAACTAAAGAGCAAAAGGTCTCGCAGTAACAGCCCGAATTGTATGACTTTGGCAAAGTTATAAATTTAATAAACATTCTGTTGAATATTTTGAAATAATTTTGACTGGGAGCGAAATTGAGATTCTGGGAATTCAGGGTTCAGTCTTAAAAATTTACCAAATTTCTTTTCACGAGTGAGATGACTGACATACTTACCTCCCTAACACTCTTGATATACTAGTACATCGGCTCTAAATTCAATAATATTCAGAATTATAAAAAAGTTAGGTGCCCCTAATGGGCAGGTGGATGTACACAGTCATGCACATGACAGACTCCACCCACTGCGCATGCCACTGGTATTTCCGTTACTAAATATTGGCTGACATAGAAGCAACTATTCAAATAACCAAAGGACCAGGCCCCCCGTGGGGTGGAGGCCGGGATGCTGTTAGGGAGTATGTCATCTCACTCGTGAAAAGAAATTTGGTAAATTTTCTTATTTCACATCATGAGAACATACTTACCTCCCTAACACTTTTGATAACATCCAGAATTTGAAAGTCAATTTGGCGGGAAGGAGGCAAGGTCCTGAAACCCAGCACCCCCTCAAAGAGACTAGCTCTTTGAATTTGAATTTTCAGGAGATTTAAAACATCTGAAATTGCATCTGAAACACAACCAGGAATAGAATTTTGCATCGGATAATCGACCGATGAAGAGAGATTGATCAAAAAGCAAATGCACCCCCCCCCCCTCTTTCTGAGGAAGGTTAGGAAAAATCGCTGCTCTAAATGACTAGCACGTTCTCTAATACTTGATGAAAAGTATTACTAGACACTGGAAAAAGAAGAATTGCTTCATTTAAAAAAAACTCTGAAAGAACCACAATTAAGAGACATTAACCATCACCATATTAAAAATTAAAAATATGACACCATCACCAAGACAAAAAAAAAACATGGTCACATATACTGACCTCTGATGTCTTGGGTGCGGCACTTATCTCTTCCCCCACCGGATGAAGAGAATTGTACCAGCTAATAGTAGGGATAACCTACCAACAAATGTGATATTTGTAAATAGCAGAGGAGGAGAACTAATTACAAATATATACCTCTACATTATTTATTTTCTGAGGACTGAGACGGCGAGCGGGTTAGAAGTGTCACGAAGGTAATGGTCGGTAAAACTTGACTCACAGTGCCACTGGGATACTGACATAATGTCTTCAATAGAAACACCATTAAATAATGCCGTGGAAGTTACCACACCACGGACACTATGAGCCTTGGCTCTATCTACTTGAATTCCAGTGGCTGTCTTATGACAGAATTGAATACATTCTACTATCCATCTGGAAATAGTTTCTCTTGATGCCCTACCATGGGGTTCAATATATGACAACCATAGGGAACATGGGTCCGTTCCCCCAAACCTGAGTTCTTCTCTTGTACTTATTTAAAGCACGGACAGGACACCATGCTTTAGCACCAGGATCATATCTGGTTAAGGCAGGTAAAATAATAGGTTGACCCGGATAGTTTAAAGATTGATTCTTAGCCAAGAAATTCAATCTTGGTAGAAGCTTAAGGCCTTCGCCTGTAACTATATAATGGTCAGGTTCAGCAGACAAGGCATGAATTTCACTCCTGCGTCTGGCTGATGCTGCCACAACTAAAAATACAGTTTTAAGTGTCAATAATTTTACAGATATACATGTAGCACTAAGTGGTTCAAAAGGTTTATCTCTCAGAAATTGCAGAACCAGAGAAAGACTCCATGACGGTGTCAGTGGAGGATTTATTGGTCTGAGATTGCCCATACCTTTAATAAGAGTATTTAAAACACTTACTTCATCACTTCCCCTCTTTGCCAAGCAAGGCATAAGTCATTAATGCTGATTTGTATCCAGCAATAGAATTAGGCTTAAGACTATAGGCATCATTCAGGTGACAGAGAAAATCAGCTACTACCTGAATAGATGCTTCCATCGGATTGATACAACTCTTTGAGCACCATTCTGCAAATCTGTTGATTTTATAATTATATGCTCTGGAGGTTGACCCCCTTCTGGCTCTGGCCATGAAATTGGCTGCTTGCTCAGAAAAGCTCTCCTTAATCGCGGATTTTTGGACAACATCCATGCAGTCAATTGAAACATTGACGGATTGTTAGGAAGGGTCTTACCCTGGAAGATACATGTAATATTGTCCATCAGAGGCAGAGGAACTGGATTGCAAACCAGAAGGTCCAGCAGATCCATAAACCATGATCGGCTTGGCCAATTCGGGGTGATCAGAAGCACTTGGCATTCCTCCTGCTTGATCTTCTGAAGAATCCTTGGAATCAAGATTGTTGGAGTGTATGCGTATGCATACATTCCCTTCCAACTGATAGTTAGTGCATCTATTGCGATAGTACTTGGATCTGGAATCGGAGAAACGTACGTCGGCATCTTCGCATTCTTCTTCATTGCAAACAAATCTATGTTGGGCTTTCCCCAATGATTGAACAGGTGATCCGTCACACATTGATTTAGTTGCCATTCCGTAGGCAGAATGCTCATCCTTCGGCTCAATGAGTCTGCTAACAGATTCAGCCTTCCCGGAATATGAACTGCTTTCAAGGTGATCATATGATCCATGCACCAGCAAAGCAGCTTCCATGTCATCATACAGAGACTGGACGATTTCGTTCCGCCCTGGCGGTTTATGTAACTCACTACTGTAGAGTTGTCTGAACGTATCATCACAAATTTTCCCTCCACTTCTTTTAAGAAGTGTTCCAGGCCTAGAATTACAGCCCACAATTCTAGCATGTTGATATGTTCCTTTGACTGTTCCAGATTCCAAAGCCCTGACACAGTGACTTCTTCCAGGCAAGCTCCCCATCACTCCATCGATGCATCCGTAAACATCGTTACTTGAGGGTGGGGAGGGGTCAGCATGACCCCTGCCAGATTCCCTCTCTCCATCGACCAATGAAGGTGATGAATGAGAGGGTCCAACACTTGAATGTGCGAGTCAAGTGATCCTGAACTCTGCATCCACTGAGCCATGAGAAATAATTGAACCGGCCGCCTGAGGAATGACTGGTTCCATTGAAACCATCAGACCTAACATTCTCAGATAGACTCGTGCTAGAATATAACGACTGTTGCAAACCAACTGAATGCACGAGAGGAGATTTTCCACTCTCCCCTGGGATGGATAAACATATCATATCTCCAGATCGAAGAACATACCCAGGTAAACAAACTTCTGGGATGGAGTCAGCTCTGATTTCTGAAAGTTGATTATCCAGCCTAAATCTGTGAGTTTTCAAAACTATCTCCAGATTTGCTGTCAAACTTTCTGGGTTGTGTGCTTTCAGCAACCAGTCGTCTATGTAAGGGTGAACAGCTATATTTCTCCTACGGAGGTATGCCGTGATAGCAAGTACCACTCAACTGAAGACCCATGGAGCTGTCGAGATGCCGAATGAAAGAACCTGGAATTCCCATTGGCGACCCTGAAAAGCAAATCTCAGGAACCGACAAAAACTCTTTGCAATTGGAATGTGGAACTAAGCATCCTTGAGATCTATTGATGCTGTCCACATCCCCTTCTCTAACCAAAACAACACCGATTTTACTGTTTCCATTTTGAAACTTGGTGCATCTATAAACTTGTTTAGAGGTTTGAGGTTGAGAATTTCAGCAAATCTCAGGAACCGACAAAAACTCTTTGCAATTGGAATGTGGAAATAAGCATCCTTGAGATCTATTGATGCTGTCCACATCCCCTTCTCTAACCCAAACAACACCGATTTTACTGTTTCCATTTTGAAACTCGGTGCATCTATAAACTTGTTTAGCGGTTTGAGGTTGAGAATTGGTCTCCCCCCCCCCCCCGGTGTTCTTTGTCACAAGAAACACGGTTGAATAGAAGCCCGGACAATCTTGCGCCGGTTGAATTGCTTCTTTTAGAATTAGAGATTCTATCTCCTCAGACAGATGCAACGGCGGACATCTTATCCATTCTGGACTGTATCCGCGCGAAAGCCATTGCAAGACTAAACGGTCCTGAATTAACCGCCCCCCTTCTGAATGTGGCAAGTCAAACGACCTCCCACTGGTGCACCTAGGGTTGACGGGGTGCCCATAAATTTTAGAAGTGGGAGTGTCTCTGGTACGAGTGAGAACACCCGAGTGGTACATGTGGTAACCGGAAAAAATCTTAGTCCATCATGGCCCGGTTACCACGTGCCGCTCCTCGCCAATGACAATGCCAGCACCACCACGAGCGTACTGCTGTCGACAAGCCGAGGGCTGAACACGCACGTGTTCTCTGCGCAGCACTTCAAACTGTGCGCGCAGCGCCCTCTGGTTGTTCACCAAAGTCACTGTCTCTTGGAGGTGCCGACAACCTTCACCTCCAAAAAGACCGGGGTCTGCCATCGGTGCTTGCAACAAGCGCGACTTGAGCTCTTGAGATGGGCACAAATTGTCTCGTCCTCAGTGACTTCGTGACTGACCTAGTCAGACAGTCCAACGCCAGGTTGATCCCATCCTGGATGGCTCGTTGGACTGTCACGGGGCTAGGTTGTTGCTGCACCGAGGCTGCTACTACCCCAGATAGCAGCTGAGAGACATGAGACAGCACACTAATCGCTGTTTGTGAGCTCTCCTGTATCGCGCAAGGTGGCATTAGACCAGTGCATAGCGCTCGAACACAACGCTCCCGTGTCAGCACGGGAACCCAGCCGCGTATCTTCTCCCAGATAGCAGTAACCCGACATCACCTAGCAACCTCGCGGGGGGGGGGGCTTCGCGAGGCGACCTTTCGGTCTAATCGACTCCTCTGCTGCAGAGAACATATATCTAAGATATGTTCAGCATACGGCAGACAGTCGTGTTGGCAAATGGCTTTGCCTGTAACCATGCCCGAGGGTTACCGGCGGCCGCTTCGTCCACGGAGAGCTCTGGTCTGACAGCGAGGAGCCACGCGCATGCTTCAGACGTCTTCATCCGTGGCTACCTGCGAATTGCTGACGAGCAGCGAGCCCTCGTCATCCTCAATGGCATTCACAGGTAAGGCCGAGGTGGAGGCTATAGACGAACCCGGCTGCCCAGGGAATGCATACGGGCCCGTGAGGGCTGGCATAACATTCTCCATATGCTGACCGGGCACCAAGGCCATGCTTGTCTCGAGGGAACAGTGCCATAGGTGCGAGCGGCCACGCTCCCCATGAGAGGCGTGTAGACGCTCGCATCCATGTCTTCATGCTCATCCTGTGGACCGAGCAGGTAGTCTTCATCATCTTCCTGGTCAGGAAAGTTAGACTCTGGGTTAGCAAGAAAAACTAACCCAGACTGACCAGGAGAATGCCCGAAAGCAGATGACGAGGGTACTCAGTGAGTGATCGTGGTCAGGCCCGCTGGTCGGGTCCTGCCTGATGCTGCTCGCGCCGCTGGATCACCAGGCGATGCGAACATCAAGCCTGGGTCCAAGACCCCCGCCCCTGGATCACTAAACACTTTTTCCGAGCTAATAGGGCATGATCCATGGAGGGGGGGGGGGGGCTACCTGTACTGAGGTCGATGTGCAGGAAGTTGAAACTCCTGTGCCAGGCAACATGCCGCGAAGCATGTCAGGCATCAGATCTTTCAAAGTCCTGTGCATCTCACTCACCCTTGAAGGCCTCGAGCCCACCCTTCTCAGAAGCCTTCTTCTTACCCTCCTTCTTTGCCTTCTTGCCCTCCTCAGCCATCAGCTTAGCATGAAAAGCAAAGAATTCAGAGGTTAGATTCCCTCCCTCCCACTCTTTACAAATGACACATTTGTTAGACAGCCTACACACTGAACAAAGATGGCAAGGGTGGGGGAAGAATCTAGCCTTCATAGGCTTGAAGCAAGATGGACATGACTTCTGAAAAACTGAAGGCATACGAAGACAATAAGTATTATAGTTTGCAAAACCTTGTTAATTGACTATTAGTACAAAACAAGAACAAACTCGAGAGAAGACATCCACTTTTATTAAAGACAACCCCCGACGGGACAGCCGACTTCTCTAGTTAATAATAACCAATCACAACCAGGATCCCAAATTAAGAAAGAGAGAGAGAAAGATTAATGACTATCTAGATATCTCTCCACCTTCATAATAAAGGGTGATAAACACATCAAAGACTTCTCTAAACTAAGATTATGACATCAAGGAAAGAGAAAAAACTGGTTGATTATGACATCAAACCTCAATGCAACAGCTCCTTCAAGGAGAGGCGACGTCAGAAATGAATGCAAGAAATATCTAGAGACTAAAGACATTCATTACTCCCGAATAATATATCAAATTATATATATTCGAGAACCCATGCACACACAAGAGAAAATACAGTGCAATAACAAAGGCAGCAGAAAATTGTGATTATTTTCAAATAATGATGTGCCATAATTAATAAACTCCCTTAGCCTGAGCAGAGGCAAAACCATCCTCTTGTGCAGGAGAACACGTCCATCCATCCGCCGAGACTCTTCTTTCAGAAGAACTGATGAGGGGGATGGGACAAAAGGAAGGAGATATTTCTTTTATTCATTTAATATATCTCCAACCCTTAGACATATCACAATGATAAGTAAAAAAAGAGACGTGAGCAACCTTCGAGAGAAGAACAGGATCCCTTACTCATCCATAAGTTGAACCCGTGAACGCAAAGCACAAGGGATTAATAGACCTAGGCGCTGGCGAGAAATTTAACAAGGATTCCCAGCGCCTGAAAACGCAGTAACGCCAAAATGGCCGCGACGAAAACCGGTAACATATAAAAGTTACAAGTCTAAATTAATAAATGAAGCAATATCACCTGAACAGATGATGAGGAAGACTCCTCTGCAGACTTAGAATCAGCCATTAATCCAAAAGGTGATAACAATTATGGAAAATTCTCAAAAAGAGCCTGGGAGTTTTCCACATGTGGCTGGTCAGCCAATATATTAGAAAACGGAAGAACCAGTATGCGTATGTGCAGTGGGTGGGGTCTGTCATGTGCATGACTGTGTACATCCACCTGCCCATTAGGGGCACCTAACTTTTTATAATTCTGAATATTATTGAATTTAGAGCCGATTTACTAGTATATCAAGAGTGTTAGGGAGGTAAGTATGTTCTCATGATGTGAAATTAGAAATCTGCGGGGCAGAAGTATCAAAAAAGCATCCGCTTTTGTTTCTATGAGAATTGTTAATACTTACCAGATTTACTATTATGATAATGTCTATTATCTAGTCTAGCTCAAAATAAACAATTAAAAACTCCCCACTCTCCATGGTCCTGTCCATACTGTGTCCGGGAATTACCATAGCCCCAGGTACCGAGTCAATTCCCAATCACAGTAAGATTCGTCTTATATTTGTCTTGACAAACAGCGAAAGCAGCTCATCCTCACCTCAGCGGGGTGGCTGAGGCGGGCCATAGTATATCAGGTAAGTATTAACAATTCCCGTAGAAACAAAAGCGGATGCTACGCATTTCTACCAGAAAGGCCATCAACAATAAGTAGAACCCTACAGAGTTGAGCAGAATTAGACAAAACTTAATGGCCCTTAGTCCCTTATCATATCTCCCAAATTTCGGCCCAATCCATTCAGCGATTCTGGATACAAAGTTGTTTTCATGAAAACCAGGTCATCCAAGATGACTGCTAAAACATTAGGCAATCAAGTTCCATTTTAACAAACTGGATTCAGCTGTTTCCCACACTGGTCGGGATTAGCCACCACTCAACAATTTTAACCAGCACTAAAGACTAAACTATCTTTTTTAACCACCACTTCACACATTTTGTTGAAATTAAGCTTTATTTCAAGGAACTTTGTAAAATTTCCATAAAAATGTCCGGCACTAATTTCATGCTGGGCAGAACCCTGCATGAGTTTCGAATCAATCCCCCATGCGGATTCGGGAAACGAAGATTTTTAAAGGCATTTCAAAAATCCAGGATGGCCACCAGGCAAATTACAGACCAGCTTCATTTGAACAAACGTGTATCTATATGCCCTAAGTATGTTTTCTGCCAAATACACTTGAAATTTCCTATTGCTTTAGTACATGGGAGTTTCTAGTTGGAAAATGGTCCGTGATGGCCGCTAAAACGTCATTCCGACAGTTTCAAAAATGGCAAATCTGAAATCAGAATGCCCAAACACATATATAAAACCAATTTCGGCTTCAAGATTCGTCAAAATAAAAAAATTCAATATGGCCACCAAACATGCTACATTTTGATTGGGCCACGGTAGCCAGATCTTTTGATGGATCAACTTCCCTTGAACAAATTTTAATGGCCCTTTGGTCCTAATCAAATCTCCCAAATTTCAGCTTGATCCTTCCAGCGGTTCTGGAGAAGTCGTTTTCGAAAAGAATAGGTCATCCAAGAGGCCGCCGAACTATTTGGCCAGTCAAGTTCTCTTGAACACTTGTTTCAGCTGTTGCCCTAGACCATATTTAATGAGTTTTCCAAAAATCGGCCAACATCCAAGATGGCCACCGCCCAAATTGTCCGATCATCTTCATTTGAACAAACTTGAATATCTGTGCCCTATGGATGTTTCCTGCCAAATACAATTGAAATCGGCCCCGTGGTTCTTGAGAAGTCGTTTAAAGAATTCCCCATTGCTTTACTATGGGCCCATTATTTTACTAAGGGAGACTATGGCGGGAGAACAAACCAAGATGGCAGGAAAACCATTTATCCGACAGTCTCGAAAGTGGGATATTTGAACTGGCCACATTGATAAGCGTATATAAAGCAATTTTCGCCATCAAAATACATTAAATACAAAAAAGCCAATATGACCAAGAAATGCTAAATTTTGATTGGTTGATGGCGGCCATGTTTTTAACGAACAAACTTCCTTGGTCCCTAAGCATATTTACAAAATTTCAGCTCTATCCCTTCAGCGGTTCGGGAGAAGTCGTTTTCGCGAAAACTAGGTCATCCAAGATGGCCGCCAAGCAAATTGGCCAATCAGGTGGCCTTGAACAAACTTGGGTCTACCGTTGCCACAGATGATCTGTTATGAGTTTTGAATCAATTCCTCCAGCAGTTTCGGAGATTCTTTAGTGTTTCTAAGAATCGGCTATTTTGGCCGGCAGCCATCTTGGATTTTGGCCGATCGGCTTCGTTTGAACAAACTTGAATTTCTATGCCCTAGGGATGCTTCCTGCCAAATATAATTGAAATCGGCCCAGTGGCTCTTGAGAAGAAGTCGTTTAAAGAAAAGGTTGATGGACGACAGACGACTGACGACAGACGATCGCCATCGCATAAGCTCACTTGGCCATTCTGGCCAGGTGAGCTAATAATACTGCCCAGATGTACTATTATGATAGACTCCGGATTTCGACAGCCAAGAAACTCCGGTTGTAGGTGAGGCTCGAACCAGCTCTCATCTACCATCCGACAGAGAAGGTTGTGAAGAGACTAGAACCCTGGCATATGCTTGGTTCCGCCATCTGACTCATAGTGCTTAACTTCCATGGTCTAGACCGCGCTCCCACCTCATATGTCCGCACAAATTTTAGAGGGCTGTCAAAAGGGGAGGCAACACCCACCAGACCCGTGTCAGCTCCAAGTCTCAGCTAGGGCAGTCCAGGAGAGTGCAAAAGAAGCTACTACAACTTCTAATTTTGAAAAAATTATCAGTATATCGATTAGATTTTCAAATTTTAGTGAGTCTAATGTCTGTTGCAATAAATAAGATACTCTTGAACCAGACTTTTAATTAATCAGTCTGGGAATTCGACTGTAAGTAAATTAATATTAGTCATTTAAATTAAGAAAACACTCTGCATTTTCTGGGTGTTTGGTCTTTCTTGATCATCACAGCTCCGCCCAATCCACGGTCATTCACAGATCATGTGCATCACCATTGCTCAGTGCATGTGGAAGAACCTTGCGATGTACAATGTATGCGTAAATAGTGGTCGGATGTGGCTTTAGTTAAGATTCGACAAATTGGTGACGGCTACAGGATTAAGTGCGCTGGAGATATCGCAAAGGTAGAAATGAGTAAATGATGACTCGGCAAGCCATTGTGCTACAGATATCACCTCCTCCAAAGAGACACCGTTATAAAGGGCCGATAATGCTGCTAGTGTTCGGACTTGATGGGTATTCGTACGATCAATCTGCTTTCCTGTTGTGATTTTATGCGACATCTGAATAGCATCGACTATCCAACAAGAAATGGTGTCTTTCAAGGCGCGAAGAAGAGGCGCTTTGAGACATAACCACAGAGATTTCGGGTCATCTCTCCACTCCTCAGTACATTTCTTATACATTTTCAGACATCTGACAAGACACCAAGCAGAAGAGTTTGGGTCATGTCTAATTAAACTTGGCAAATTGATCGACTGTCATGGATATTTAAGTGACTGATTCTTTGCGAGAAAACAGACGTGGTAGTAGTCTTAAACCTTCACCCATAACGACAAAATGGTCTTGTTCGGCAGAAAGCGCATAAATTTTGCTTCTCCTTCTCGCCGATGCTGCTGCAACCAAGAAAACTGACTTAATAGTTAACAGTTTAATATCTATAGATCTAATTGGTTCAAAGGGAGCATGCCCTAAAACCTGTAGAACAAGAGATATATTCCATGCTGGGATAGGAATTGGCTGTCTAGTTCGCAAATTGCTCATTCCTTTAATAACTTCATTTAAAGTGTCGTTCTCCACTCCTACAATGGCCAGACTGGGAACAACTGAAGCTAACGCAGACTTATATGCTGCTAGGGTTGAAGGTACAAGTTTGTCAACTTCGTATAAATAACATATAAAATCTGCTACGTGTTGAACAGATGCAGAAAAGGGATTAATATCTCTTCCCTTACACCACTCTGCAAATTTGTTGCTTCTATAATTATATGTCTTGGTGGTTGACCCTCTTCTGGCTGAAGCGACAAATTTCGCTGCATGCTCAGAAATGCCACTCTCAATTGCTCGCTGCTTGATAACATCCATGCAGTCAATTGGAACATCTCCGGTCCATCGGCAGATACAGACCGTTGCTCTGAAAAATCAGACCACGATCTGCCTGGCCAATGAGGGGCGATCAGTAGTACTTGGCATATGCCCTCTTATCTTTGCCAGAACTTTTGGGATGAGAATCGTTGGAGGATACGCATACACATACATTCCCTTCCAACTTATCGCCAGTGCGTCGACTGCCAGAGCTAGCGGGTCCAGGATTGGTGACACGTATGTGACCATCTTTGCATTTCCTTTCATCGCAAATAGATCCACATTTGGCTTGCCCCAATGTTTGAAAAGCACCTCAGCTACCGACTGGTTGAGCTGCCATTCCGTCGGACGACAAACAGTCCTTCGACTGAGAGCATCCGCTAGGATGTTCAATCTTCCTAGAATGTGTGCCGCCCGAAGCAGAATATTCCTCTCTTGGCACCCCAGCAGACGGTTCCATATCGTCTAGGGCTGGGCGGTTTGGCCTAAAAGAAAACCGGAGACGGTATATCTAATTAAACTGGTATTAATGAAATACGGTTAGAGTTCGTATAACCACCTACAGTATGATCTAGTCTAGTAAGTCATGTGTTTGTATTTGAGTACTCGGTATTTAGTAATACTCCTTGATAAACTGTCGTTCAAGCAGGTGAATGTCATTCAGCACGTAACTAAAGAGTAGTCATTTCCCGGAAATCGCGCCTCAAGAATTCTCACAAAAAATGTTTCGAGGTTCATATGTCATATAATAAAGAGATTATGATAATTTGACAACATAAACGCAATGATTCGTGAATCTAGCTTAAATCTGCGAACACAGAATAGGAATTAAAACGCTGCACATGATAAGATGATGACGAGCAACATGCACAATTTACGTGATTGTAATTCAAAATTGGTTACAAACATTACCTTTCTCTTAAATTAATGATCATCAAGAATTAGGCTTGAAATATTTGAAAATTTTTTGAGTGAAAATTTTATAAACACGACTTAGTAATTAACTAACATTAAAATTGCCAAGAAATAAAGACCGATCGCTACATACACCCTCGGCAATGAAGTGAGAGCTAAAGAACGCCCTAAATCAGAGTGCATAGACAGGCCATGCCAAAACAAAACGTTAATCATGGGCGCCGCCATCTTGGCTATGGGCACATTCATCTTGGAAGGAACCGAGTCGCAAGAGAAATTAACCGAGTACCTGGATAAGATTAAAAATTTAACAGGTAACGCAGCGACTCCAACAATGGCTACCATTTTAAAACAATGTGCCAATTTAAGGAAATTTCAAACAGTCATTACGGCACGAATGTATAAATTCTACATTGATACAACCTGCCCCTGTGATGATTTTCCTTTGCCTTCCATGGAACCAGCAACGATTTACGCAAACAACGCTTAACTTCGCTGAAAATTGCAAAATTTTAGAGCTAAAAAAATGTGACTGTAAAGTCCAGCAAAATAGACGAATCTGACTGTGATTGGGAATGGCTCGGTACCTGGGGCTATGGTAATTCCCGGACACAGTATGGGCAGGAACATGGAGAGTGCAGAGTTTTTAATTGTTTATTTTGATCTAGACTAGATAATAGACATTATCATAATAGTACATCTGGTAAGTACTTTTCGAAGTAGAATAAAGGATTCCCATATTAACACATTAACCCTCATATCAGACAAAAACCGCCTCTCCAGTAGTCTTGAGACATGTCCATATGCAGACCAAGAAGACTATTTTTCAAAATTTACCACTGAAATGACTGGCTCGATAAAAAATAGTCTTCGCTTGGTCTGCAAATGGACATTTTCTATGAGAAAATTTGAATTTTCCTGAACAAATTCGAGGGTTAAAGAGTTAACTATGTAATCAGTGGATAGCTACCCTTTGCTGTTGTCGAGTGCAGGATTCTCTACCTCTCCTGGGTTCGGTAAATACATGATGACTGCATCCAGTAGTTTATGAACACCTTTGTTCTTCAAAGCACTGCCAAGCAGAACAGGTGTGAACTGACGCTTTATACATGAACGACGAATGGCAGCCTACAGGAGATAATGCAAACAACTCTATTTAACAACATACATGCGCTAGCTTAGAGATAAATATCCTTAAAAAAGTGTCTCTGTTAGCCAGGGACATATTTACATATCTACTATCTTTCAACCAAAATAGACGAATCCAGTGTTTCAGTTAATCAAATGACATCATCATTAACTACATGTACGTCACATGTAGGCTGATGTCATAATCAATCAATTACATCATGAATAATGTGATTTAGTTCATCATAAACATTAATAGTCCATCAAGTTGTACGAATTGTATGTCTTAACTATTTAATAAACATTTTGTTGAATATTTTGAAACTAATTTGACTGACCTATGGCACCAACATCAACCAGTCAAATTAGTTTCAAAATATTCAACAGGTTACTGTAGTTTTCTGAAAATTGAGATTCAGAGTGCAGGGATCAATTGATCCCAACACAAGCAGTGCGGGTGGAGCTTAGCTAGAGATGGCCGGGACAAAGTTAAAACTGGATTTATCCATTGTATATTTTACCATTTAATGGTGACGATTGTTTAAGAAAACCTAATTTTTGGCTTAGCCAACATTCATATAAAAGAGTTTATCGAGTCATATATTTCAGTGGCAAAATTTCTAAAATAGTCCTGTCTTGATATGCAAAGGGGCATTTCTCAAGATCGCTGCAATGGCAGTTAAAGCTGCTAAGTGACTACTCATTGGCCACAGAATTTGGCTGAAATCCTGTAAGCATACAATATAATTTAAAGTTATTATTATTATTATTATTATTATTATTACCCTGATATCTTCCTCCGACGGTGTACGCTCCTCGAGGAAAATCTCACCTAGGTGATCGTCAACATTGGCTATATGTTCTAAAAGAAAAAAACAAAACCAATGGTCCTGTACTTCTCAGTATGTCACATATGTGGTACAATCAATGACTATCATTCGCATGTGCAGTTACCCTCTGAAGTGAGCATTGGATTCAGTGCTGTCTGTATGCACGCATGTGGTTGATATGAGTGCTAAAGGGTTAACACCATGAAGGGCATCCATAGACCCTGTCATACCAAAACTTTGTATGAGATATGAAACTTGCTTTCTTTTCCTATCATGCGTGCATGAATGTATGGCAATGAGGCTGTTTACAGTCACTTACCTATAAGCTCCATTCTCCTGTCTTTACACTCCGCTCTCATTGCCTGAGGAATCTCATCCTCTATCATAGATAAGCTGTAAGAATCACACATCAATAGATGTAGGTAATGGAGGGATTCAATTCTAGATATGCCACGCCCCTTTCAAGGCAAGATCCACCGACACTTCTGTGTTGGGATCGATCGTGACTATCAATTTCAAAACTATACAGGCAAGCTGTTGAATATTTTAAAATTAATTTGACTGTGTGCTGCAGTGTTGCTGCCTATGGCAGCAACAGCGTCCAATCAAATTAGTTTCAAAATAGTCAACAGCATGTTTATTAAATAATAAAACATACAATTTGTACAACGCGTAGTCCGTCATCAATTACGCATTCGTGACCAAATTTTTTATGTCGTTCATGATGTCATTGATTATGACATCACCCTACACATCACGTAGTTGATTATGACAGTATATGATTGATGGATAAACTGGAATGGTCCATTTCACACGATGAAATCAAGTTCCCAGAATCTAAATTTCAAGCGGTGTAATTATACACATAAGCAGTTGCTGTTGAATATTTTGAAACTAATTTTACCAGGGTCTGTTGCAGCAATTGGTTTCAATAATTCAACAGAATGTTTATTAAATTTTTAATTTATCAAAGACATACATGTACAATTCATACACTAGTGACACACTTTTCAATTTTTATGACAGAGCTACGTGTATACACCATTATGATTGTCACTTCAGCTAACTAGTGATGCAATTCACCTTTCCAGAGTATCCATCCATCATCTGAGCTCGTATGACATCATAATCAGCTCAGCGTGTGTATGACGTCACAATCATTACGTCACAAAGGGTTCCATATAGACCGTCATCAAATCTCAAATACTCTGACGCGTTGTATGAATTGTATGTCTTTGTAATTCTTTGCTATTTAAGAAACATGCTGTTGAATATTTTGAAACTAATTTGACTGGGCACTGTTACTGCCTTAGGTAGCAACAGCACCCAGTCAAATTAGTTTCAAAATATTCAACAGCTTACCTGTGTAGTTTTTTGGAAATTGATAGTCACGGTGTTCAGAGATCGATCGATCCTAACACAAGCGAGGTGTGGGTGGAGCTTAGCTAGAGATGGGCGGGGCATAGCTAAAACCGGAAAGGTCCATTGATTATGACATCATACACTTGAACAATAGGCTGAAGGGCCTGTGATGCTCACCTGGACCATTAGCATTTGAAACATTTGCTTTTAAATAAACATGATAGATAATTTTCGGAAAACCAAAGAAGGTCAACAAAAAATTTACCATTCAAGATTCTCATTTCATAGTGTTGAAGCATACTGCCATAGGATCATTCCACACAAGCTTTGTTGAAATCGAGCCATTGATTAGGTAGATAATTACTAGAAGTACAAATGTAGCGTTTTAAATGGGGCCAGACAATTTTAGGAATATCCCAGATGCTCACTAAAATATCACACAATCAAAATTTTGAACAGAAGTTCTAGGGCCTACCATAGTAGCATCGTTCCAGCCAAATTTGATTAAAATCCACTAAGCGGTCAAGGAGATGGGCTTTGACAATTTCTGTGAAATTTTTTATAACATCTCAGATTTTCAGCTGAAAGATTTTCCAAGCAAAATTTGGATCAGATTTCTGGAGCCTACCACTACAGGGTCTTTCTCTCCAAATCAAGCAGCTAAGGAGAAGTGTTTTGACATGTTCCAGTACATTTTTCATAAAATCCTAGATTTTCACCTAAAAAATTGACCAATAAAAATTCTGAATAGATGTTCTGGAGTCTAGCACACTAGAATCTTTCTAGCCAAATTTGCTTGAAATCCACCAAGCAGTTAAAAAGGAGATCCATTTTGAAGTTTTCATAAAATCTAAGATCACCCCAAATTGACCAAGAAAAATTCTGATTAGAAGTTCTGGAGGCCACCACGATAGAGTCATTCTAGCCAAATTAAGCTGAAATCTGTGAAGCAGCTAAGAAGGAGAAGTATTTGAAACTTTCTGGTAAATTTTCATAAAAATCTCAGATTCTCCCCCAAAATATCGACCAATCAAAATTCTGAGTAGAAGTTCTGGAGCCTATGACCACATGATCGATCCAGCCAAATTTGGCTGAAAGTACTCAAAGCGTTAAGGAGGAGATGTGATTTGACAGAGGGATTACGGGTCGCAATGGCATAAGCTCACTTGTCTCTTTAAGCTAATGACATAATCTGATCATTCTATTAGATATCAATACCTGTCATCTCAGTCAGAGAATATGATTCAAAATTTAATACAAGATTGACAACCAGAGATCGCTGAGGTATATTTCATCCATCTTTCGCCCAACTTTCTTTAATGGATGAATCCAGTTTTAGAAGAATAGCGTGTATAATAATAACAATCATGTCACACAGGGTGTGTTTACTTCAGACCGATCTCTGCCCTGATACATTTCCGGCCCCTCTAGAAGTCAATACAGGCCTCGGATTTGTAAATCTCGACCACCTATTAGATTAATACTAATAGTAGGCCACGTATGTTCAAGATATAATAAAGTTTATTCCACACTCTTGTAGTCAAAATACGCGTAAAACAGTCTTGGTGTGGTTAAATACCTTATTATTATAAATATATTTTAAGACCAAATTTATGTACCAAACAAGCACGGGAGAAAATGCGCATCAATTTTGTAACGCCGATCAACATTAAATGATCCAAATTGAATTATTACGAACGACAATATAGCCGGCTTCTTAAGTTGGCGAGCCAGCAGCTCTTTTGCGATGAGAGGCGGCGTGTTCTCGCGAGATATTATATGCTAACGGGAGTTTATCCCATTATTCATATCAGTATAATACTCAGTTCCTATTGCGCAATGATAATGTATAGAATTTCCCGAGTTCCGAGTCCCTGATTCCAGAATATTTATATCTGAGTACTCGCTCTAAAATAAACTCTTCAATTGGAGGCGAATAACGTGATTTGTATTTTTTCGCGACGCCATTTTATATCAAATTGTGGATTAATTTTCATTTAATAAATGACCTTTATTAAAGGATACGTAATATTTAGGCGCTCAAATCAAATAATTTCACTTCCCCGGTGATGTTTTGAGGTATACGTTAAACATACATGTAGGCGTAGGCGGTGTGAATCTTTACGGGAGAAAATGCGGTGAATTTCCGTGGTATCAGTTTTAGAAAACTTTTTTGGGAAAACTCTAATATAAGCCCACCCCCTTTCTCAGAGATTTTGGGTTGGAAATTGAACACCTCTTGTCCTAATAGAAGCCTAGGCTTCAATTAAGCAAAATACCACGGAAATTCAACGCGTTTTCTCCCTAAGTATTGACTTAGTTAATATACAAACAAATCAGTTATTTATTTAGTTTCTTTAATCATCCACACATTTGGCCGATCGCCGGATGTTTGTTTCCATGATTGGTAACGCAAGCAGAGTTTCACAAGCGTAAAAGTGTCTTGACAAAAATTTCAACATGACGATTATACGATTATTTAATTTTATAATTGTCCACGATCATTTTGAATTATATAATCGCGATTAATCGAATTATCGAAAAATCATGCAACCCTAGGTTGATTACGACATCATATGATTGATGGATAAACTGGAAAGGTCAATTGAGTAGCAATGTGTCAATGATCTTTTGACCCACAAAATCAAAGTTTTTTTGGAGTCATCTTGCAATAATTACATGTATGTCATATTGTGGTAAATATTAGTAAGGAATTTCATGCATAAAGTATATTATCAGCTGCTAACGAAGCTGTATTAACAGCATCTCCCACGTATGAGGGTGTGCAGCAGACTGGGGCCAACAAGTGTGTCTTAACCCTTAAACTTTTTCAAGGAAATTTCAATTTTCTCATAGAAAATGTACATTTGCAGACCAAGAGATTAGTTTTGAAAATTCATCACTGGAATGACTGGCTCGGTTATCGAGCCAGGCATTCGTGTGATAAATTTTCAAAAATAGTCTTCTCTTGGTCTCCAAATGGACATTTCTCAGGACTACCGCTGAAGCCGTTTTGGGCTGATATGAGTGTTAACCCTTTACTGTCTAAATTTGGTCAAGAAGATCAAGATTTTCCTTATTGAATGTTCATTTGCAGGCCAAGAGAATATTTTTGGAAATTTATCACTGGAATGGCTGGCTCGGATACCACTAGCTAACTGTGCAACAGACCAAGTCAGCAACATACTTACCCTAGAGGTTCTACAAAATAGATTGCTTTCTCAGTGATCAGATCGACGATGCCTTTGTGATTGCTCTCCAGACCAATAGGTAATTGAAGAAAGGCAGCATTATGCTGCAACTTAGACCTAAACAGATAGAAAAATCCTTTACAAGCACATTTTCTCAATAAATTGCTTTGAAAATGTTTCGAAAATATAGCAAGTCAGTACTTATTAGATCTTATCGCTTAGACATACATGAACCCGGTAAGTTATTTCATTGTCTTGGCGGTGCTATTGACATGTACATGTACACAATACATAGTTAGCCAATCATACAAAATTCAATTGGAACCCTTTAACCCTTACCACTCTGGTGTCAAAACTATAAAATTTCAAATTAAATTAAAAGATTTTACAGAGCAACAGCCAGGTCAGCTGCAATGAAGATGTGCTATGACTAGTGAGACTACTGCTTGCAGACACCAAGCTGAAAGTCAAGTCAGTGAAGTCTGTAGAATTTGAGACATCAATCGGCTCCCCATAGGGAGATGGTCTATCTCTGGTGCTCTTCACCTGTTACCTTGCTGCTGCATTGAAATCTGTGCGGGAAAGTTCCACAAGACCAAACCGGCCCACCCCACCCTGCGTCAATACTGGGTATGCCGCCAGAGATGGAATATGACGACGATGTGGACTTCATAGATGAGGAAAAGAAACCCCATAACGAACTTCCTCCAATAGCTACAAGCAAACTAAAAATATAGAATCTCTATGAATGAATCCAAAACAGAGTTCACCCACACATACCTATCTACAAAGCATGAAACTAAAGAAAATGACGATCCACTTCGTGGCGGCGAACCATTGAGGAAAAGTAAAATTCTGGGTTCACTGCTTTGCAGTACTCCTGACATTTCTGCACGCTGTGTCATGGGGAACATAGCTTTCCAGTCCTTCTGGAAACTATGGATTCATAGATCAAAGATGCTCTTGATAAAAAAGTTACATTTATACAATGCAACCTGTGTATCCTTGATGCTGTATAACTGTAACCGCTCCAAAAGCTCTAGACAAACTCGATGCCTGCGACCGCAAACACCTACGCACCATTACTGGACACCGATGGCCAGATAGCATAATTTCCAATGATGCACTATATAAGATGTGTAATACCTCGCCACTGTCTCTAAAAGTCGTCCAGCAAAGATGGTCCATGTTTGGCCATGGATGCCAGAAGAGACACCAGCAGAGAGCCTTGGAATTCGCTCTACTCGGAGGCAGCAAATACAAAGCCAGGAGAGGACGTCATTGCAAAAATCTGCTAACTGTGCAATGAGGTGATCTCAAGAAAGTAGGACTCAGTACCGGACACTCAAGTCAAGAATGGACCTGAGGAAGCTAAGGATTTCGGCTGAGGACAAGACACAGTGGGCAAAAGCGAAGAAGGACTGATTGCAGCTGTAGGATGTTTCTACTACCACAACCGCAGAACACAGTAATCATACATCCAACATCAAATAAGCATCTGCTTTTGTTTCAACGAAGATTGTTAATACTTACCAGAGGGATTATTATGATAATGTCTATTATCTAGTGTAGCTCAAATTAAACAATTAAAACTCCGCACTCTCCATGATCCTGCCCATACTGTGTCTGGGAATTACCATAGCCTCCAGGTACCGATCCAATTCCCAATAACATTCAGATTCGTCTTATATTTGTCTTGACAAACAGTGAAATCAGCTCAGCCTCACCTCAGCGGGGCAGTTGAGACGGGCCATAGTACATCTGGTAAGTATCAACAATTCTCGTAGAAAAAAAAAGCGGATGCTTTTTTTATTCAACTTCGAATAATACTTACCAGATATACTATTATGATAAACTCCGGATTTCGACAGCCAACAACCTCCGGTGGGAGGAGGTGCGGCTCGAAACAGCTCTCATCTACAATCCGACAGAGGTTGAGAAGAGACTAGAACCCCAGCATACGCTTAGGTTCCGCCAAACTTCCATAGTCTAGACCGCGCTCCCCCGCCCTCCCCTTCATTTGTCCACACAAATTCTGGAGGGCTGTCAAATGGGAGGCAACAGCCACCAGACCCGTGTCAGGCCCAAGTCTCAGCTAGGGCAGTCTAGGAGAGTGCAAAGAACCCACTAAAATTCTACTTTTGAAAACAAATATCAGTATATCGATTAGATTTTCAAATTTGAATGAGTCTAATGTCTGTTGCAATGAATAACATACTCTTGAACCAGACTTTTTACTTAATCAGTCTGGGAATTCGACTGTAAGTAAATTAATATTAGTCACTTAAGCTAAAAAAACACTCAGCATTTTCTGAGTGCTTGGTCTTTCTTGATCATCACAGGAGCTCCGCCCAATTCGTTAGCAGATCATATGCATCACCATTGCTCAGTGCATGTGGAAGAACCCTACGATGTATGCGAAACCAGTGGTAGGACGTGGCTTTGTTAAGATTCGACAAATTGGCGATGGCTACCGGATTAAGTCCGCTGGAGAAATCAGTGAATGACAACTCGGCATGCCATTGTGCTACAGACATCACCTCTAAAGAGACACCCTTATAAAGGGCCGATGCTGCTGCTAGTGCTCGGACTTGATGGGCGTTCGCACAATCAATCTGCTTTCCAGTTGCGATTTTATGCGACATCTGAATAGCATCGACTATCCAACGAGAAATGGTATCTTTCGAGGTGTGAAGATGAGGACCTTTGAGAAATAACCACAGAGATTTCGGGTCATCTCTACACTCCTCAGTACGTTTCTTATACATTTTCAGACATCTGACAGGACACCAAGCAGAAGAGTTTGGGTCATGCCTAATTAAACTTGGCAAATTAATAGGGTGTCCGGGATATTTAAGTGACTGATTCTTTGCCAGGGAACAAAAGCATGGTAATAGTCTTAAACCTTTACCCGTAACGATAAAACGGTCTTGTTCGGTAGAAAGCGAATGGATTTCGCTTCTCCTTCTCGCCGATGCTGCTGCAACTAAGGAAACTTACTTAATAGTTAACAGTTTAATATCTATAGATCTAATTGGTTCAAAGGGAGCATGCCCTAATACCTGTAGAACAAGAGATAGATTCCATGCTGGGATAGGAATTGGATGTCTGGGTCGCAAATTGGCCATTCCTTTAATAACTTCATTTAAAGTGTTGTTCTCCACTCCTACAGTCTAGTGGCCAGACTGGGAACAACCGAAGCTAATGCAGATTTATATGCAGCTAGGGTTGAAAGTACAAGTTTGTCAACCTCGTATAAATGACAGACAAAATCTGCTACATGTTGAACAGATGCAGAAAAGGGATTACTATCTCTTCCCTTACACCACTCTGCAAATTTGTTGATTCTATAATTATATGTCCTGGAATTTCGCTACTTGCTCAGAAAAGCCACCCTCAATTGCTCGCTCCTTGATAACATCAATGCAGTCAATTGGAACATCTCCGATCTGTCGTGGAGATACAGACCTTTGTTCTGAAAAATTAGACCTCTTCTGTCTGGAAGAGGGATTGGATTGCAGACCAGAAGGTCCAGCAGCTTCGTAAACTATGATCGGCCTAGCCAATGAGGGGTGATCATTAGTACTTGGCATATGCCTTATCTTTGCCAGAACTTTTGGGATGAGAATTGTTGGAGGGAGGACACGCATACGCATACATTCCCTTCCAACTTATCGCCAGTGTGTCTACTGCTAGAGCTAGCGGGTCCAGGATCGGTGACATATATGTGACCATCTTTGCGTTTCCTTTCATCGCAAATAGATCCACATTTGCCTTGCCCCAATATTTGAAAAGAACCTCCGCTACCAATTGGGTGAGCTGCCATTCCGTCGGATGACAAACCATCCTTCGACTGAGGATGTTCAATCTTCCTAGAATGTGTGCTGCCCGAAGAAGAATATTCATCTCTTGGCACCACCGCAGAAGGTTCCATATCATCATGCACAACTCTGGTGATCTCGTCCCGCCTTGGCGGTTCAAATAAGACACCACTGTGGAGTTGTCTGTCCTTACTAGGACAATCTTGTCTCAGATTAAGTTCTCGAATTTTTGAAGTGCTAATGTCACCGCGAATAATTCTAGAACATTTATGTTTCTGCACATTGGTCCAATCCCATTCCCCTGACACTGACAGATTGTCCAGTACTGCTCCCCAACCTGTCGTCGATACATCTGTAAAGATGGACATCTGCGGTTGAGGAGGTTGTAGAGGAACACCTCGCAGGAGATTCTGTTCTAATAACCACCACTGAAGATGGAATATCAACGTCCTTTTACTGGAATCCTCAGAGACAACGGATCCGTTCTCTGAGACCAGAATGACATTAAGTACTTGTACATCTGAATTGGCCTGCGTCTGAGTGCCACATAAGGACCCACCTTCTCCAGAGATACTAGTAAACCCAGTATTCTGAGAAATTGACGCGCCGTCAGATAGGCTCCTAGAGAAACTGACTCCAGTACTGCAATAAAACTCTTGACTCTGCTCTCTGCTGGAAAAGCTACACCGTCCCTGAGATTGAAAAATATTCCCAGATACACAAACTCCTGGGATGGAGTCAATTCTGATTTCTCTAGATTCACAATCCATCCTAGGTCCTTTAATAAGGCTAGGACTACCTAAAGATTGTTGCGCAGAATGACCGGATTCCCCGCCTTCAGCAGCCAGTTGTCTATGTAAGTATGAACAGCTTTGTTTCTCTGGCGAAGATAAGAAGTCATGGCGAGAACCACTTTGGTGAAGACCCTCGGGGCTGTGGTCAGACCGAAATGAAGCGCATTGAACTCCCAGACATTGTCTTGGAACGCAAAGCGAAGGTATTTCTGAAAAGGAATTGACATTGGAATATGAAAATATGCATCCTTCAGATCTATCGACACTGCTCACATGCCTTTTCTCAGCCCTGTCATCACCGCTGCTACAGTCTCCAACTGAAACTTTGGTGAAAGAATAAATTTGTTCAGCGGTTTGAGGTTGAGAATTGGTCTCCAACCTCCGGTGCGTTTCGGAACGAGGAAAATTATCGAACAGAAGGCCAGGGAGGACCGATTGCTGACTAAATGAATCGCATTCTTCTGCCGAGGATCTATGATTTCTGAGCAAATGGAATCTAGACGATCGGATTCCCTAGGAACGGGAGTCCATACTGGAGTCGATGTTAAGGGAACTAACGATGGACGGATGAGCCAGTCCGGTTCGTAGCCATTTCTTAGCCAATGACAGACTAAACAATCTTGCACGACCAGTTCCCATTGGCTTGAGAACAGCTGAAGTCTGCCTCCGACGGTAGGAATCTGCACCCAGTTCATGGTCGATATTGCGCGATAAGACGTTAATTTGCTTGGGTGAAGATTCTCGACTCAGTGTTCCTGGCGCCACCGGAACGGGTCTTGCCGGAAACCCGTCAGGACCGTCCCCAATGGCCACCTCACGGTTTCTTGGAATGACAGCCCGGGACCACCGCCACAGCTATCCTTATGGTAGCCGCCACGGCCCGAAGCGCCACCCTTCCTATCATCTTCATACGGCCTCTTATTAGAGAACTTGTATGAAGACGAACAGCCAGGTCCCTGAGAACCGGATGCGGGCATCACGGCCAAAAGGATGGAAGGGCGATCTTTGGCACTGCCTCTACTGCTCATGTCGATGCTGCTTGTAGGACTGTTGCGGCTGAGTCCTCTTCATCGACTTCCACAACTTGCCGACAACCTCCTGCCCTGCCACCATAGACACAACCTTGGAGAGGGCTTGTCGTTCCGAGCCGCCAATCAAGCCCAGACCAATGAAGGGCGCGGAAGATAACGCAGCCCTCATCTCCGGTCCTGGTTTTACACAATTGAGAACCATTCTCCTCCGCTCCACCAATGATCTAGTGATCACCCTGGCCAGGCAATCTTGAGATAAGCTCATGGTGTCCCGGACAACTCCGGGACCAGCATCTGGCACTTCCCCCACCATCTGCCGCGCAGGTCAGCATCCCCTGCAGAACGGTGCATCCGTGCGAGAGAGCAGCCATAGCCGCTCTCGCCGCATCCTCAATGAGAGTTACCTCATTGAAGGGATCCTTGCTAGCCTGGGAAACCAAGGCATGACCGACCCTTGGCTTTCCCGGTTAACTGCCTATTCAGCGCTTCTCTTTCAGACTGAAAGGCGAGGAACACGAGCATACTGATGGTAGGCCTGCACTGGAAAGCAGACCCTACTCCTTATCCCCTTAGGGGTCTTGGGCAAAGAATACTCCGGCGGAACCAGATGGTACGCCGCGACTTCCAACATGTCAGAAGTCTGAGTGTCCAAGGGAAGAGTTGACATGGCCGAAGAGCCACTCCACAGAGCGCTAGCCGCACGCTCTGACATCCGTTCCATCGCCGGATCGCGCTGAGATCCCTGAACCGATTCTAACATGAGACAGTTGGACATCCAGCCAAGAACCTGTACCCATTCAGCTTCTGTGCAAAAAGATGATTCGTCCATGAATGGACTACCATTCTCATCTTCCTTCTCACCCTTGAATGAAAAGGCCACTGACGATCCATGCTGAGAGTTACTGACAAAACTTCCCATTCGAAGCGGGTCCCTGGCCCGTCTACTTGTGGCTCCAGTATCTAGTGAATTGCCAGATATGGAATCACCGCAATCCATCGGCTCTAGCATGGGAGCCGGGACTACAGCCGCCACCACGGCAGGAGATGGGACTCCGAGAGGAGCCATCATAACCGCATCCGCGATGCCGACGGGAGCCGTATAACACGGCTCTGACGGCACTCTGGACTGAGCGAAATCCGGGTGAAACATGCCTGACAGAACGTCGACAACTCCACCCGGGTGACAAACCCGTACAAAAAACCGTGGGTGACCCACGGGAAGTACCGGAATCTGTCACCTGTGAAAGCTCCGGCATGCCAGAGTCTTCCATCTGGAGGATATCTTCTTCCTCCGCTGTCGGCTCTTGAGCCAAAGCAAGAGGAAGGACAGGTGCATGTCCCTCTGCAGAACTAGCTGGACCACCGATAGGTAATCCTGCACCAGCCTGCATCAACAGGACAGTGGACTCAAATATCGCCTTGAATTGGGCCGCCCAAACACCCAAGGCTGAGTCCATCCGCTTATTCAGGCGCTCTTCCAGACCTTTGACTGATGCCAGATCCACTTTGGCCGCCTTGTCCCTCGCGATTCTCTCAAAACGTGCACGCCGATCGCGATCACATTCCGCCACCATCTCCGACAACCACTTCGCCCATACATCGCAAGGTCTTCCAACTTTGCACTTCGCGCAGGCAACAGTGATGGCCCGAGAACTTCTGCTTCATGAAAAGCCTTGCCCCTTCACCTTCTGCGAACACAGTAAGAATTAAAACGCTGTACATGATAAGATGACGAGCAACATGCACAACTTACTTGATTGTAATTTAAAATTACTTAAATATATTAACTTTCTCTTAGATTGATGTTAATCAAGTTTAGGTAGGAATATTTGAACATTTTTTGAGTGAAAATTTTTTAAACACGACTTGGTAATTAGCCAACGTTAAAACAGCCAAGAAATCGCTACAAACACCCTCGACAGTGAAGCGAGAGCTAATGATCGGCTTAAAACTGAGTGCATAGACACGCCAAGCCAAAACAAAATGTTAAACATGGGTGGCGCCATCTTGGCTACGGGCGTATCATCTTAAAAGGAACCAAGTCACAAGAGAAATTAACCGAGTACCCGGATAAGATTAAAAGGTTAATAGGTAACGGAGCGACTCCAACAATGGCTACCATTTTAAAACAATGTGCCAATTTAAGGAAATTTTAAACAGTCATTATGGCACGAATGTATTAATACGAGATTGATACAACCTGCCCCTGTGATGATTTTCCTTTCCCTTCCATGAGGCCAGCAATGATTTAGACAGAAATGGCTTAAATCCTCAGATTTTAAATGTTATAGAGCCAAAATCGCACGACTAGATTGGAGTGCAAAATAGAAGAATCTGACTGTTGTTGGGAATTGACTCGGTACCTGGAGGCTATGGTAATTCCCTGACACTCCCGGAGAGTGCAGAGTTTTAATTGTTTATTTTGAGCTAGACTAGATAATAGACATTATCATAATAGTACATCTGGTAAGTGTTATTCGAAGTAGAAACATCTTCAACCAAAATTGTTGAAAAATGTACAATGTACACAAGTTCCTTTGATATTGACACAATAAAAAATAGAATATTGACATCAGAGTGGTAAGGGTTAAAGTTCAAGCTTAACAATACCAGCCTTTGGATTGATAATACATCTTAGTAAAAAAAAGCCCAGATCTAAGGCATCTAAGTATCATTACATCATGTCTGTAATCACTTCTTTCACATCTGCACTCAATAATACATTTTTTTTTTTTAAGTTTTTTTTAAAGTTTTTTCCCCCCAAATTTGAATGAGCATAGCTTAGAATACAATGTAATGGATGAATCCAGTTTTAGCTATGCCCCGCCCATCTCTAGCTAACCTCCACCTATGCTTTGCCCATTTTGGGATCGATCGATCTCCGCACTCCCAGAATCTCAATTTCTAGAAAACTATACACATAAGCTGTTGAATATCTTGAAACTAATTTGACTGAGTGCTGTTGCTGTGACGCCAGTCAACTTAGTTTCAAAATATTCAATAGAATGTTTATTAAATAGTACACTTACAATTCGTAGATGACAGCCTATTAAAGTGTTTACGATGAACTAAATCATGTCATTCATGATGTAATTACTTATGACATCAGCCTACATTTGACATATGACATCATAATGATTGATCGACAAACTAGATTCCTCTACTGTTACATCATTCCATAAACAAACCTCATCTGTCCGAGCACCCGCTCAGGATTAGCTGATATTCTGTCCAGTTTATTAATGAAAGCTATACATGGTACATTGTAGCGCTTCATCTGCCTATTTACTGTGTATGTCTGACTTTGTACGCCACCAACAGAACATAGGACAAGAATTGCACCGTCAAGGACACGCAAGGCACGCTCAACCTCGACCGTGAAATCAACATGACCTGTGAAAAAAGCAAGAATGTAGCCATCAGACACAGACCATAGAATGAAAGTTCATGCATTCTATAGGCCTTTTACAGACACATTTTAAGAACTGCACTCAGCATTCATTTGAAAACTGTTGATTTTCTTTAGAAATGTAGAAGTGAGCAGTCGATACTTTAGCAAGATTTTAAAGATATTATTACCCCTTCCATGGTCAAGAAAATCAAAATATTTATTTTATACTGAATGTCTATTTACAGGCCTTTATGGACTATTTTTGAAAATGTACTGCTGGGATGACTGGCTCTGTCATCGAGCCAAGCATTCAAAGTGGGACATTTGCAAAAATAATCTCTTGGTCTGCGAATGGACATTTTCTAACATCATTTTCTGAAAAAATTTAAATTTTCTTGTACAAATTTGAGGATTAATTAATAAAGTGTTAAGAAATTAAGATGATGAGAATACCTGGTGTGTCTATAATATTAATATTTGTATTTTCCCACTGAGTGTATGTGGCTGCAGACTGAATCGTGATTCCTCGTTGTCTCTCCAACTCCATGAAATCCATCTTAGCACCGACCTCATCTTTCCCCCTCACCTGCAGCAGAAAATACAAGATGCTGATATCCTCGACTTAACCCGTTAACCCTGAAATTTGTTAAGAAAATGGCCATTTCCAGACCTAGACTATTTTTGATGATTTATCACTGGAATGACTGGCATGGTCATCAAGCCCAGCATTCGAGTGTTAAAATTTTAATAATACTCTTCCCTTGGTCATCCTTTAAGACGACTGCACAAGTCCATTTAGAACATCTTGACCATTAACAGATTAAAGATCCAGTATTTTCTGGGCCATAAAGACAGGTGGTCTCTTAAACAGGTAGATGTGGGATTTTAGAGCAGTTCAAGGTTTAAAGGGGATCACAAACAAGATTTAGATTTCAATAAAAAAGACAACAATAAGTTTTTATAAATAATATTAACAAATTAAAACATGACATGTAGCTAAAACTGGAAAGGTCCGTTCTTTATGAAGTACCTCATGCATCTCTGAGACTCTGCCAGTGTAGAAAAGAATACGCTCTGTCAATGTGGTCTTGCCAGAGTCAATATGAGCTGATATACCAATGTTCCTGATGTCTTCAACTTTCACTACTTCCTGAAAAACATACATGTATTTAAATAACAGATAAATTTTATTTAAAACAAATTAGTTCATAATTTCAAACTTGACAAAATAATACTTGGCGTAAAGCAGCTAAATAGTACACATAAATGGATTTAGTAAACTTACGTGTACTTCACCTGAATCACGATGTCAGTATTTTATTTAACCCTTTAATGACTAAATTTGTTCAAAAAAATTGAATATTTACTTATTGAATGTCCATTTTCAGGCCAAGAAGATTATTTTTGAAAATTTACCACTAGAATGACTGGCTTGGTTATCGAACCAGTCATTCAGGTGGTAAATTTTCAAAAATAGTCTTCTCTTTGCCTGCAGATGGACATTCCTCAAGACCACTGCAGAGGCCGGTCTTGGCCGGTTTAGTCGTGAAAGGGTTAAGAAAATATGATGGGTCTTTTCGTCAAGCTTTGTCAATAAGGTAATGCTTCAGCTACATGTACAACTTAGGAAGTAAGATGCTATTCTTTCTATAGTAATATAAAGGCCTATAAAATTATACACTTATGTAACGATAAACGAGCCAATCATTCTAGAGATAAATGTTCAAAAATTATCTGGACTGCAATTTGGACATTTCCTATGAGAAAATTAAAATTTCATGAACAAATTTGAGAGTTAAAGCATTAAATGCCATAAGTTTTGCCCTGATACCTGTTGGTCAGCTTTCGTCGCGTACGGCCGTACCATAGACGCTGGAAGCAGCTGAAAAATAGCGGAATACAGAAGCTATAAGTTAGATCAATTACAAGAGGCCCAAAGAGCCTGTATCGCTCACCTGGAATTATTGTCCACTGGCACACATGAACAGCACGAGATGATCACTGGAAAAATTTACCAATCTAATTTCTGTGAAGGTTTAGTCAAGTTTTATTAAAATTTGCCCAGTAGTCGTCTATGATTTTTTCAGAAAATCCAAGATGGGCACCAAACACGCTAAATTTTGATTGATTCATGACAGACATTTTTTGTAACATATGGTAACAACTTTCAATGCCGTTTCGGCCCTGATCATATCTGCCAAATTTCGGCCCGATCTGTTCAGCGGTTCTGGAGACATCTAGACGAAAACTAGGTCATCTACGATGGCCGCTAAATTATTTGGCTGATGAACTTCCCTTGAACAAACTTGGTTCAGCTCTTTTCCCGATCATATATCATGAGGTTTGCATTGATCCCCCTGCAGTTTTGGAGATTTTTAAAGATTTTATTTTAATCAGCCAAAAACCAATCCGATCGGCTCCGTTTGAACAACCTTGAATCTCTATGCCCTAAGGATTGTTTCTGCCAAACATAATTGAAATCGGCTAAGCAGTTCTTGAGAAAAAGACATTTTAAATTCCCAATTGCTTTAGTATGGAAGCGTATATCTCAGCAGGGTTTCACCCTATTGGGACTAAGTTGGACACATGCTTCTTTATAGCAAGGGGATGGAGCAAAATAATATTGAGGTTAAGCGGTCAAAGGTCATGGTCATTGTGACATTGGTATAAAACTACTTTTTACGGTTAAATTTTGCGCTTAACTCAACATATCCTCTTATATCGCGGCAGGATTTCATCCTATTCGGACCAAAGTTGGACACATGCTTCCTTATAGCAAGGGGATAGAGCAAAATGAAATTGAGGTCATGCTGCCAAATGTTAAGGTCACTGTGATCCTTGTATAAAACTACCTTTTACGGCTAGGTTTTCCATTTAGCTCAACATAGCGTCAGCGTGTATCTCGTCATGGCTTCAGCCTATTGGGATGAAACTTGGACACAGGATTACATATATCAAACCGATGGAACAGAATGGTATTGAGGTTAAAGGTCAAGGCCACCAGCACCGTGGCATAATATTCTATTGCTTCTGTTTAAGTCTTGTTTTTTTTACATATCGTTTTATGGCTAAGGATTGGTTCAGCCTATTATGACTAAACTTGGATACATGATTAGATGTAAACCAGATGCATCACAATCTTGTTGCATTCAAAGGTCAAGTTAACTGTGACCTTAATAGAAAACTAAATTTGATTTTTGGCTTAGCTCCACATATTGCCTTATATCACAGGTTTGGTTCACCCTACTTGAATTTAACTTGGTCACATGTTTAGATATATGAAGTACAATGATATTAAGGTCAGAGGTTATGGTCATTGCAACAGTTGTATAGAACTGTTCGGTTCTGCTTAGCTCGCATGGCCTTTATCTCAGAATTGGTCAAAATATTGGAAATAAGCACTGTCATACAAGGCTCGATTTTAACACTAACCCGTTAACCCGAGAATAGTAGACTTTTCTACTTGTTAGTAAAACTACACAGGTCAGCACTAAACCATATGGGTCAATAACGCTCTCAAAAGAGGAAATCCAAAAATCTCTGTTATAATGACAACTATGTTCAGTAACCCAACAAAAATTGACATAAGAACACATTTTCTGCTACCTTCAATGTTTTGTTTAATATTTTGAAATTAATTTGTCTGGAAGTCAAATATTCAACAACTTTCCTGTATGGTTGCTTTGGAGTTTAATAAGGATCCCTCAATGAATGGATTAAAGGAATGATCAGGTTTGAGTTTCTAAACATCAGGTTAGTGACATTTGGTCCAGGATAGTAGAATTAATGATGAACTATCCTGTCTCGGTTAGTAGAAAATATACTTAAAATCTACCCTTGTCATATGGTTACCTCAACCAGTAGGTGCAGCACAAAGACATTCAGACTTTTGAGGTCAAGGTCATTGTGAGCTGGATACAAATCTAGCTTTGCATTTGGAACTAGAATGCGAGTCGCAAATCCCCACGCATTCACCACTTCGAGCTTTACCCTCACTTTGACACAAAACACAATAAATTCCTTGAAATGTGGTTTCAATGGGTAATGGATTTAAAAATTTCAAGAATTTGCCCATTTGACCCCTGACCACTGCCCTCAGATTGATTCAAGAACAAAATAATTTGTTGTACTGTAGTCTACTAACCACACGCTTCAAAATGATATGTGGCATGACCACATTTGATAAAATTTATTTTTTTTCCCACCATTTCACCCCACCCCTGCCGCAGGGGGTGATATCAAAATTCAAATGTGTCATGCACATCCTTGCCCATAGGTGTAATTCTCCCCAAAGTTTTAAATCCTTTCTGAAATGGTGTGCGATGAGTTGCGTTACAAGGGATTGGGGCCTAATTTTGACCTTTTGATAATTCCTTGTACTGTAGACTACTACTCATGCGCTTCAAAATGATGTGACACGACCACCTTTGGATAAATTTAATTTTTGACTCACAGTCCCCACCCCTGAGCCCCACCCCTGGGGGGGGGGGTCATAACAAAATTTCAAAGGTGCCATGCAGATCGCTGGCCACATGTGTAATCATGCCCAAAGTTTCAAGTTTCTATGTGAAATGGTCTAGGAGGTGTGTTACAATCGATTGGTGCCCACTTTTGATCCCGCCCCCTACCCTGTTCGACCCAAGATCAAAATAATTCCTTGTACTGTAGTCTAGTCATCATTGGCTTGAAAATGATATGTGACATAACAAAATTTGGAAAATTTTTATTTTTTACCCCACATTTCCCACACCCAGGGCCCAGCCTAGGGTTGCGCGATTTTTACTTTGAAACATCGTGATCGATTTTATTAAAAAATCGCGATTTTTGATTAAATCGTGTTTATGGTGTTTATGGTCCAAAAGTGTTATGCACAACATCCTTGCCCATAGCTATAATCATCTCCAAGATTTCAAGTTTCTATCTTAAACGGAATAGAAGGAGATGCGTTACAATTGATAAGTGCACAGATGGCTCACATACACACGGGTCGCATCATATAATCCCCACCTTTTCTACGAAAAGCGTGGGGATAAATATATAATGCCAACATTTTCGCCAATATCCCATCAGTGTAACACTGATGTCTTGTTGTGAATATTGTTGACTGGATTTTCATGAAGGCTCGGCTCCCAGGCCCCCCCCCCCCCCCCCCCACAAGCATGAAGAAAAAATCAGCTTCAAATGTATGGCCCAGTACCAGATTCTAAGAGGGTATGGTCAGTTTTGCTGATTGCATAAGAATGTAAAGCTTTTAGTAATTAGCCAGTGTTCAGTGAAATAATACAGGAAATACAGTTTTTTAATTCCTCCACATAAATTTACCATGTACATAATACATAATATCGGTTTTCAGAGCTTTTGTGTACTTAAGTACCAGTTTCTAACAGGAATATAAATTTGTTATTTCTATAATGACAAGATGGTGATATGACGTCACTGTCTATGATACAACAACAGAAGAGTTTGTCAGCAACAATGATACAAACGAAGCCAAAAAGGAATTTATTGAAGCAAATCTAGACATGGTCAAATTCCATTTTTTGCCATACTTGGTATACATAGACAGCATTAGAAACAGATACCCTGACCCACAGGCGCACATGCCATAAGTGACCCATACATATGTGTAAAGTAGCCAATGGTATGCCAGATGATCCCCACCATATGCTGATAATATATATAAAATCTATATGTACGGGCCACTTATGTCATGAGCGTCTGTTGCCATGACAATACTGTTACATGGGTATATAGAGCATTTAAACCATATGCAAATTCGTCCTATTTATTTAAACAATAAATTTATTGTGGATGCATTCGCTTATAGGCAATGCCTATTTTCACATTATAATATTGCAGATACTAAAGAAAATATTATGTTAAATTAGCAACCCCTCCCAGCTCCCCCACCCCCCCTCCCCCACAAAAAAAATCACATCACAAGTCACAAACAGGGTATTATGGGGAATTTTGATTGTCATGATTGTGATGATGTCATCAAGTCTCACCTGTCATCGTGATTTTATGAATACTATGGGCTCTGTAAGTATGATGTTACTACGTGTGATTCGTAACCCCCGGAAGCGTGTATTTTGTTTTATTACATCATAAGTACGTGTTTATGACATCATCGTTTGTTGTTAAACAAAAACATTGTTTTCTGTATGTTTAACAAGAGGCCCAATGGGCCTGTATCGCTCACCTGGAACATTGGCATATCAAACTAATCTTACTTAAGTTTTACATCTATCGGTGTCACTTCCAATGACTTTCAGTCAAATGATTTAGTTTTCGAGATATTGACAACAATCTCTGGACTGTTTTTTTTTGCAGTAGTGATTTTGAACAATGTTTAAGTGAAAATAGATGATATCAGTGCTAACAACAGCTGGTTTCTTAACTGTCTCACTGCTGCAAGCCAGTGCAGCCAATAATTTCAATTTTCAAAAGCTCTTGACTTGTTGAATATTTTGAAAACAATTCGACTGAAAGTTGTTGGTGACTTAGACACCAACAACTTTCAGTCCAATTGTTTTCAAAATATTTATCACGTTCAGAGATATAACCTTTGGAATATGTCGTCTGCAAAAACTCAGTCAGACGCTTACTAGAGGTTTAAATACAATTTGAAGAAAATGGTCTCTAAAGGCAGGTAGGTGGTCTTTATAGCAGGTTATTCCCCACCACCACACAATCCATTTAACACATGCACATCTGGCTGAATCACCGAGTTAGCAGCAGGGGTAGGGTGAGCTGGAGTTGAATTAGAAAATAATTTGACTGAAAGTCATTGCTGCCTTAGGCAGCAACAACTTTCATTGCTGCCAAAGGGAGCAACAAATTTCAATCAAATACATTTCAAATATTTTTAAGAGCATAGATGTCAGAGCACATAATACATATCTTAAATATTTCTGCAGTATTGGAAAGGTTAATCTGTTAATTGGAATTTAATATCTAGTTTGGCAATAACATCTGACATGGTGATAAGACAGTGGGAACAAACCATTTGACACTTTGAAAGTGAGACTGCAAATATTTAAGGAGTGATAACTCTGGCATTTGACGTCCTATCAGTTTCATTTTCACAACACAGATATTAGATGCCGTCATTAACATTGTGACCAAGTTTGGTGTCACTCCGTCAAGAAATAACAAAATGAGCCGTCATTGTTGGTGACGGACAAACAGATGGATGGACGGACATACAGAAGACGGATAGGGTTATCACTATACGATAGCTGACTGACAAGTAAGCGGAGTTAAGAAAACCAATTTCGGCTTCACAATCCATCAAATAAAAAAATTGAATATGACAGCCAAACACGCTAAAATTTGATTGGTCCACGGCGGCCATGTTTTTTACCTATCAACTTCCCATGAACAAACTTTAATGGCCCTTAGTCCATAATCATATCCCCAAAATTTCAGCCAAAAAATTTCTTCTCTTGGTCTGCAAATGTACATTTTCTATGAGAAAATTGAAAGTTTCTTGAATGACTTTGAGGGTTAGAGTTAATGCATGATCTCTTATTACGTAGAGGGTCAAATGTACTGCTTTTAAATTGGATTTGCAAATTGAAGAAAGTGGTCTAAAAACCAGATAGCTCTCTTATTGGAACATCTGAGGGATTACTGTGAATGATATAAAATGGAATTAAGCACTAACTCAAAAGAAACGTTGTATTTTGTATGAGGTACATGTGGAACAGTGTCTGTTTTAGTGAATGTAAGCCCTCCTATTCAGTTTCTAAGTGTCTTTATATATTTCTTGCAAAATCATAAGCTTCTTCCAGGTAGCTGGTGACATTTTAATCTGTGACCTTCATATTTCTTTCTCAGATTTTGAAAAGTTAGCATACCTGAAACAGAAGGGGCCTTAAGGCAGGTTGTATTGGATATTATAAACAGGTAGTCAATAAAGCAGATTTGACAGCAACTTAATCATTGCGTAACAAATATCTTAGCAGTGGAAGCTTAAATAAATTATACGCATTCTTAGAGCTAAGATCATTTTAGTTTGAAAATGATTGCACTGAAAGTTATTTCTCAACTAGGAATACCTTTCAGTTAACTTGTTTTCAAATGGGCATTCTTTATGATAAATTTTCTACATCGTTGACTGATTAAATATTCCATTAAAGATGTTATGAGGACTAGATACCCGATCGCTCTGATTAACTTGACAATCATAATACAGATTCTCCTTTACTAGAAGAACAAAATGCTTTTTTAATTTTTGTAATTGGCCCATCCAGAGCTGAGATAAGCATATAGCAACCACCTTGACAACCAAACGTTTTTAGCTATCGTGCTAGAGTTGTGACGTCACACCGGGATGACACCAATTCATATTAGTCTAGATTATTATCTCAGGAGCAAAGCTAGGCTCTCTACTGCTGTGCGTATTAGGCACCTATGCACCTATTCTTTGACAATTCATTGTTCACACAGGGACACTACATTGTTCGAGATGCACAAAGGTTCAATAATATCGAAGTTGATGATATTTTTGTTGATTAAAATTTAAAGGACAGACCTCATGGTCACGGTGCCTGACATCACAATTCTAATGTATAGGCCTGTTAGAGGTGACAGTAACATCGGAGTTTGTGTACGTGAATTAGGCTATATTTAATCAAACCCACCCACACACTTCTTGGAATACAATTCTACAAATGCATATATATGTTATCTTTCTGGATTGACTGCAGAGATTTTGCATATATGATAGGCATGCATGTACACAACTTTTTAAGCCTACACCGCTCAGTGCATGTACGATCGCAATTTACCATTGTGTAGGCTTATGAATAAATTTATGATTGCACTATAGCAGTTACTCCAGTTATGTGTTTAAAGTTAACTAAAATGTCTGGTAAATATAAATCTAATCAAAACTAATCTATTTGCGTATAGTCTACATTGACATATTATTGACAGTACATGGTTTGTTTACAATTTAGGCAGTGGTCGAGGTGCGTAGTGAGGCTTTCACTGCCGTCCGCACGCTTATAGTACAACTTAAATAACATATACTGTTGAATATTTTGAACATAATTGGGTCGGATGTCAACCCAAATTGTGTTCAAAATATTCAACATAACGTTTCTTGTATCATGTCCATATGGTTATAACTATCATATTTGTGTTTTTGCTTTGGAAGCAATTAAACTTATTTATGAGCTGCACTGTAAGTAAAGATGATACGCTAGCGACCTCTGAACATCTGTCAGTTCACCTACCTATTTAAAATTTGTTCATCCACTACAGTTTTGCTTTTTCATAACATTGAAATATGAGTGTATGCTACTTCCATACATGGAAGAAGTTGGTTTGAAAACGACATAGTTCATATGGGTGTCACAGGCGTGACACTCCCCCCCCCCCCCCACCCACACACACCAACGTACGTGTTGACCCGTACATGCCTCTACATTATTATTATTATACAAACACATTGCCAAAAGCTATAGGTAAACATTTACATTCTAATCAGTAATCACGGGAAATTTCACATAGGACACACTGACACACTTATTGTAGATTCGTAATCTTCAGAAAAAATTGTAACTGCATGCACTCTGTAGCCTATACATTTAGTTATGAATAATAGTACACTTATAGCCATCGTCAACCTCTCCCACCAACCTCGATCATCACGCTCACATTCATCCATCCCAGACATACACCCAGTCTTTTCAAGAATGGTAATGGATCCGCCATTAGGCCTACCAGACTACAGAGTATTTGTCACATGCATTGAAATATTGCCGATTTTCAGCACTGCCCATGGCTTACCGTTGTTATAGGCCTATTATTATGCGAATATAGCTATCCATGAAACCATTAAAAAAATTTGCCCTGTAGGTGGGGCTTAGAATACACCTTCCGTATCCTCTGCGTGTCGTAAGAGGCGACTAAAGGAGGTACGGGTGAGGTAACCCTGACAGAAACCTCGAGTGCTGAAGACGGAGGTTCCAGGCCGCACGGCGCACTCTATAATAAACCATGGATCCACGCACTTAACGCTTATGATCATGTCGATAGTCACTTACAGGACTGGCGGTATGATCAGCGAACGAAAAGAAGAGGAACCATTAAAAATGAGTAAATATCATATTAGATTTTAAAGTCATGATTTTTTTATTTCTTGAAGACTTAGCTTCAACCGGACATAATTTATGTTATGGTAGGTGAAGTCTATCCTGTTAAACGCACGTTTTAAAATATGTTACCTTTGTACTAAAAACAGAAAAATATTGACCCAGCTCACAGCGCCGTTCCCGGTGTGATATCACAGCGAGTGGTGATGTGATTCAGATTGAGGCGTCATTTAATCTCGTTATTTGGGCTGCCTAAAATATTTTTCTCACTCCAAAGTGACGCTATTGTGTTTAAATAGTGTAGTAGGCCATAAAATTAATTAAAACTCGTTATCGACCGCAAGTCCTCACAAGACCTTTAAATGGTTAAATTGTATAGTTTAAATTCACAAATCCCCTTTTATTGCTATGATACGCCCTACGGTATTCATTCACCTATTCGTTCATTTTCCCACACACATCCATGCCACTTCTAATCACGTCTGCCCTCACTGGCTAAACTCACATTATTCCCCCTATACTTGACCTTTTATATTTTCTTCCATTATGAAATTTTGTTCAACCCATTTAATGAGAACTTTTTTTAGTTATTTTGAAATTAATTTGTCTGAAAGTTGTTGCTGCCTAAGATAGCAACGACTTCCAGTCAAATTAATTTCAAAATAGTCAACAGCGAGAGATCAGACTGGCCTCTGAAAAAAATATCTGAAATACTTGCCGAGATAAGCATTGCTCTATGGTATGGGGTTTGTGGCCAGCCTAGGGCCACCAAGAAGCTCTTGGGTTATATGGCTAGCATTAAGAGCCACTAAAATTATCATATTTTAAAGCCATAATTCATCAACCTTTAGTGATGAAGAAAAAAATAACTGACTGAAGAAACAAAATATCTGAATTCAGCTAAATAGTGAAAAATGGAATCACTGAACAGCTTTCCTGTATGGTTACATTCAAATTGTGTTAACGGCCAGTTTTATCGGTGAAAGGGTTAAATAAACTATACATTTTCTTGTAGTTAAAATTTTGTTACTTTGAAAATTATTTGACAGAAAGCAATTTCTCCCACAGGAAGCAATACAGTCCAATTGTTGTCAAATGTACTTTCTTCTTGTTGAGAAATTTATTCCATATATTTCACGGATGGAATACTTTAAATCACATTTTCAAAGCCACCACACAGAAAATCAGTTGAATATTTGCTATGTCATGAAAAGTTAGTTGCATCATTGCAAAGTTAAGAGCTGTTTAAGTCTAGGCACCCACACTTGGAGTGTAATTGTATTGCTTTAACACCTTCCTGCTGATTTCTATTCAATCTCTCGCAAAGACCTGGTCACTTATGATCACACCCTGTATATGATTAACTACTTCTAACAATCATTTGATCCTTTAGACAAACAATTATGTACATAAACCTGACACAAACCTTTATGATGTAGGACAAATTCGGGTGAATAGTTTGAAACTAATTCGCATGCTAGTTGTTGCTGCCCCAAGCAGCACTGGCTTCCAGTCAAATTGTCTTCAAGATAAGTTTTCGGTTTAGTTTGATTCTAGGTAGCTCTAGTTATCTTAAAGGCAACGTTGTTGAATTCAGACACCTTAAGTTTCCAAATTCAGAAACTTCAATTTGTTTTCTCAAAGATTGGATGTTTTTTATGTTTTGGATAGGTGCCAGAACTTATATATAACTAATTCATCAAAGGAATTCCAAATTTTATTTTCCGTAGTCATTATAAAGGTTATATTTGTATTGGTTTTTAACATAATTTTTCTTTAGTTTACTTGTATATAATTAAGACATCTAACATACGCTGAGCATATCGTAGGTTGAGTGATCAATAAATGTGAAAATTGTTAAAAGCTTCCATGGCATCCAAATTCAGAAACCACACATCTGAATTCGGAAACTATCACAACAGTTTCTGAATTCGGAAACGTTTCTGATAGACATAAACTGAAATTAAGTCTAAATCGAATTACTATCAAATTAATTGCCGAAGTTAGGGCCCAACGCAATTTAGAATGCTCGTGGGTTGAGAACAATGCCACAAAATTGCAATTGGCAAGCGTCGTCAGTTTGCATAAATGTTGTGGCGTTTCTGCTTGGTGGTCAGTGGTTCCACCACAGGCCTTTGAATTTTCGTCAATCCATCCCTCTACCACATATCCCTCCTACTATATATATAAATATACACACGGTGTGAAACCTTCATCTGTGGGCACCATTGTCAGAAAGCTGATTGGTTGGTTTGTAGTGGTTTGTAGTCAGCGGATTTTGACAACAAACCAACCAATCAGCTTCCTGACAATGCCAATGGTGCCCACAGATGAAGGTTTCACACCTTGTGTATATTTATATACATATATATATATATATATATATATATATATATATATATATATATAGTAGGGGGAATATGTGGTAGAGGGATGAATGGACGAAAATTCAAAGGCCTGTGCCGCTGAGCCTGTGGTTCCACGACCATGTTAGTTGCCAAAATGAGCCCGTGAACATGGAAATACATCATCACTTAGCAAGCCTATGAGCGTGTTCACTATGACGTCACTGCGCGCGATTCGCAACACGGAAGTGTGTATCTTGGTTTATTACATCATACGTTTGGGAAAATTGAAGGGTATTTTTTATTCGAAAACTGGTATTTAATTAGTAGGTGTTCAATTTATTCTGTAATACCTTTCGCAGCAATCGTAAATGTTCTCTATGAGAAATACATCTACCACATCGCAGAATAGTCATATTTGATCGGAGCATTTTAACCCGGTATTTTCATATCTTCGAAACTATAACGCATGTTATAGACAACTTCGTCCCATTGCAATTTCGTCCTGGTAATATTGTAGCGGCCGAGGATGCGTGGACGGGTGGAGGCGTTCCCCTGATAACATTTCCATATGGGCCCATATGAGGTGGATCTGGGCATGGGAATGTCAAAATGGGGCCCAAATTGGCCAAATATAGGTGATTCAAATCTAGATTTAAATTCAGCCTTTATCCAGATGTGCCCCAAAAGGGGAAGTGGATATAATTTGATGCCGCATCCCATAGCTATTATAGCTTCCCAGAAGTTTATGATTGCCTCATGAACCATGTGCTTCCATTCTCTTTCTGTTGGCGTTTGGATAAGTAGAATGCATGCTGACGGCAACTTGTACCTCATGAAAATATCTTTAATGTACGAAAGCCAGGAGTTGCTGGAGAGGGACTTCATTGCAAGTTGTCTTAGAATGATTGTGTACTCGATCACGTCGTGTTGGGTCGGCAACTAAGTTTCTCAGTAGAATTAGTGCTTTTTGTGAATTTTGACGGTTACTGGCAGAACTCCAAGAAGCCCATACACAGCTGGATTACCTGTACGCGGAGCAAGACAGTAGCTGTCGCAGAACAGACCTGGCAAATGTTTCGAGTACCATAGTGCAACTTCACTGTCTGAGAGTTTCCATAGCTTGGTTCCATAATAAGGCATGGAAGGATAAAAGTTGTCCACATTTTCTGGCTCACAAACTGGTTCAGCCCGATTTCCCATGGAAACCGGCCCCGAATAGAGTTGTATACCGCCGCGTGGGCTGAGGTGATATTCTTCTCGATGAGTTCTGAGCATGTTAACATTGGAAAAGGCACTCATCAGAAAGCCAAGGTGGGTTGTCTGTTCAGATATATAGAATTCTTCAGCCTTGTTGCCCACACCAGATGTCTGGGTAGAGGTGCTTCTGGCAGGATACACTATCACACTTGTCTTCTTCATGACTATGGTGTAGCGCTGACTGTCCGTAAAGTTCTCTGTTACTGTTAACGCAGTTTGTGCATCAGGGTGTTGGTGTTTTTTTAGGATAGCAACATCATCTGCACATGTTGGTGCCGCTACACAGATGTCTCCTATATGTGCTCAGATACCAGCCTTCTCGATCATTAACAGCAGGGTATTGTTGAATGCCTTATAATTACCTGGTGAGAAAGACCTCCCCTGCCCAGTGTCTTGAAGAATCTTGAAAGGTCTGGATAGCTCACTTTCCCACTTGATTTACCAATTTAAGCCTTTATACCAGTCATCTGGTAGACTCCATATCTGTAAGGGAATGCCAAGCTTTATAGTTCTGCAAGTAGACCATCATACCACACCTCATCCAACACCTTCTGCACATCAAGTGTAATGAACAGTAGGTCTTCACCAGCTTCTTTGAACTCAGCAATTGCTTCAGAGACAGCAAATACAGTATGCAAATAGCTTGCACGGTCTGTGAAACCACGCTGCAATTGGCTCTGTACTCATTCTAGAAATGGTATCATTCTGCTGACTAGAACAATTTCTAGCAGCTTTCCGCTCATGGAGCAAATCATTCTACGTCTGTAGTTGTCTGGCACCTTTCTGCATTTATCAGCATTCTTAGGAATTGGTATCATGGTGCCATCTTTGAATACCTGTGTGATTTTCTGCAGGTTGAGCATGTCATTGAAGACGTGATGCAATTCCATGTTTATCAGCTGCCTTGACGTTTCTTCGATGCTTCCCTTATCTCATCAGGTGTCATGGATTTCACTGTGATTGCATTAGTTGAAGCCAGGTGTCTTATGTTAGTGACATCAGTTTGGGTTCGTTGCATGAATGATTCATTATAGTCCTTTGGAGAAGCCAGGTCTTCAAAACATCTTACCCATGTTTGTCCAATGGAGTCGCTGGTCTTAACGATTGGCTCATTGGACTGCTGCTTGACTATTTCTCTGCTGGTTTACCAGCTTGAAGAAAAGTTGCTGTTTATTTGAGCTGGCTTCTTGGATTTGGGAGTAGGTTTCATTCTGATTTGATGTGTTAGCCTGTTACTGCTTTTTACAAACATCTCTCTTGAGTGGCTTTACATTTTCATAAAGTATTGAGTCCCTTGGCCATCCAGCTGCCTTCCATCTCCAGAAAACTGCATTGGCCCCTTTGTGTATACCTATGACACATCTTGGAATTTATCTCAGTCTCTGATTTGTAATCATTATTCTATGAGGAACTGCTTTCCCTGCTGCATTTTTCAGGTCATCTATTAGACTACTGAATGCTGTTTCAACCGGCGCTATAGTTTCTAACTTGGTCTTCACTAGATTGAACGTATTTAGTATAACTTCACCATTGAATCTCTCAAGGTCGACCCTGTGTTATACCCAAGACATTGTTTTTGTCCCCCATGGTTCTGGGTTTGGCTTGCCTGTATTCCTGAAGTACAGGGTCGCTATTACAGGGTCATGGTCTGAACCATTGGAGTGAGCAAATGGTGCGTTATGATCAAGAATCTTGACTCTCTCGATGGCTGAACTGCACGTAGATAACACGTAGTCAATCTGGGATACATGGTGTTCATACTCTGTCCCGATGTCATCACGTTTTATGTTCCAATAGACTGTAGGATTCACTGGGTAATCAGCTATAGGCTGTATGTCCTTGCTCTTATAAAATTCGCTAAGAATGACATCAATTTCATTAGGTGGGTTCCTGTGCAGGGATGCATTCAGGTCCCCACATAGAATAATTTTGAACCTTGCATATTTTGTAATATTCTCATTGATCTCAGCTATTCTTTCCTGATATCTGTGACATGACTCACTAGCCTGTGCCCTGTTGTATGAAAGAAGATATGCATTTATCAATAAGTGTTTTGTGTCAGGCACATTGGCAATGATGATGCCTGTAATAGACCTAGAGGATGTTGATACCATGACATATAAGGGTAGATAGCAAGTCTCATCTGTAGGTTTTGACATGTTTGTTCCAGGACAGATATCCGGTGTTGCAGCCTCTATCTCTCTCTATTTCTGCTTTTATCGTCTGTTGCTGAGTCGGGAGGGCCATCTGGGGCATTTCCAGTTGGTTGACTGTAACCAGGTGTCAGGCTTTAGATTCTCAGAGAATTCATCAGCTCCCTGTTCTGATTTTCCAATTGGATGCACCGACCCTATGCAGTTGCAGAATGTCATTCAGTTATTTTTCTCTTTGATCTGCCACACCCACTCTCTACTTGAGCTTTTTATCCCCGGCCTTTTCCTCCTTGTCTCAAGTTCTTATTTAGTCAGGTTTCTGGTTCATTGATACTTTCTTTTGTACTGTGATGATTGCGTCTCCACATGCGTCCAATTGTAAGACATCAAGCATAGGTCCATATGCACTAGCAATTTTGGGTATCACACTATCATTGACTGGTAGTGTTGCTGTGCCGAAATACAGACTGTGGTGTCTGACAAGGAATACCTTGGTTGTGTCTGGATTTGTGCTGGAATGTTTGTACCTTGGGCTTGATGTTGTTTACCAGTACGTATTAGGTCATTGAGCTCTTGTATTCATGCAGCCACCTGCTTACTTTGTGTGGGTGTCTGGTTTCTGTTTCCTGCTGTTTGATCAAAGGATATACTCTCAATGGGAAGTTAATCGGTGCTTCTGATCCATACTTTACAATATGTGCAGATGAAGGCAGCACTTGCATTCATTGCATGATAGTTGAAAGATTCTGTATCCATGCCTTCGCATATGTGGTGTAGCCAGCTTTCACAGTTGCTGCATGGGACTGCCTCCTGATCAACGAGGAAGGGCTTTAGGCATTGTTTCATCTGAGAGCTTAAGACCAGCTTAATCAGAATCTGTCAATGATAGTAGCTAACTATGTGTACCTACATTTTCATGTGTTTGGTCGTCTCCCATTTCTTGCTGAATTGTTTGACTTTGTCATGCCATCTGATGCTTTCTTGGATGAGCTGATATCTTGTGCTGTGTTTGCCTGAGCTGATTGTGCTTTTATGTCATGTCAAGTTAATACCTATTGCTTACGGGGAAACAATTGAAAGAGAGTTACGGATGTTGTTGTTTAAAATAGTGAGACCAACCTGAGTACCATCCGGAGCTTTGGCAATTTCCATCATTCCTTTGATGCCCACCTGGTCCTGAGTGATAAACCTCTTCAAATCTTTGCCATTGATCAAGGCACCACAGGTGGTGTGATACATGCTTAGTGAGCACGCTTTAATCGGTCTCTTCCTGGGTGGAGCCCAGAACACTTGAATAAGTCTCTCTACTTCAGCACTGCCAGTGTCTTCGATAACATGGCCCCTACCAGCTATCTTATTGCTCTTTGAGTTGGCTCCATTGCAGTAGATGGGTTTTGCTGTCACTGAATAGCCTGTGGATGGGTAGTTGTCATAATACTGTTGAACTGCATCTTTCAAAATCGTGTCAATTGGTGTGCGGGCATAGATTTATTTCATCATGGAAAATGCACCATGTCTTAGAATGTCTTTGGCATCAACTGGCAAATAATTAGTTTTGTCCAGAAAGAGGGTGCCCCCAAGGACCATAATTAGGTCAATGTAGAGCAAGGAATATTGGGAGATGAGGTCATCAGCCAAGTGGGCTTCAAATCTTGATCGACTCTCAGGTGATCAGGTGGCTGACGAGCAATTGGTGGAAACATAGCCAATCTCCTTTGCTCCTTGTTGCCTCTCTCCACTCTGGAGAATAACTGGGTATCAGTTTAAAACTAGGGAAGTTACCAATAATAGATTGAAATATAAACCGGTCTAGATATGGTGTGAATCGGACCTGGAACCAGAGACCCAATAGATGCCAATCAAACAAATAACATCTCTTCTACGTCAATGACCATTGGCAGAATTGTGATAAACAAATTTACAGCATTATTCTGGATTGACCGCTGAAGCATTCTGTGATGGTGACAAAATAAATACACATATGTTCCCCAATTCTGTGATGCTTTTCCATGTTTATCCTTGATTACCCCATGAAAAAAGTTCTCAAAACTATCATTTGTGACTTTGCATACATCAGAAGAAATCATGGTGCTCACTAAATTATCATCCATGACAACAGACATCATTTCTTCAATTATTTCCCCATGCTCATCGGGGTAGATAGTCAGGTACATTTTCTACAGCTGACGTTCGATGACTGCAGGCTGCAGCAATCAACTAATGAATCTGTGTACATCGATTGTAAAACTGTCCTTTCATGAACCCATTCAATGATCCCTCAGCCAGAATGCTGTACTGCCTCTCGAATAGTATGGTGTAGCGCGGATCGGCCAATGCCAGACTGAATCGGCCCAGATCAGACTGACCAAAACGCAGCCCCTGCATTGTCATATGGGCCAACGTGCTTAGTCACATTGGATAGGAAGAAGAAAATGATTAAGTCCATAAAAGTGCGCATGCGCATCATTTGAGAGAGCCCTAGTATGCTGCATAGACAGTGTGGGGTATGTGTATATGATTTCCTGTATCACTAAATGGTTAATATGAGGCCCATTCTATTCATCTTGGTATGAATCATTACCAGAATTCGTTCAGCAAGACAAATCGGACAAGGAATGGCTGAGATATCATTTAATGAAAATATTGTAAAATTAATGCATGCACTGATGCTAACCCGTATCATGCACGCTCCATGACGCTGTAAGGTGAAGGTCACTTTACGTCACCAAAACACGTGACTTTATGCATTTATCTCTCTAGAAGGGATGCTCTGCAATTGGCTAAAAAGCGCTTATGATGGCTTCTGATTGGTCATCAGAACTTATATAAGGAGCCGTATTGGCCACTATTACTCAGTCGAGATGGGGAGATAATCCGATACCGCTATAATTTTATATGCTTAACAGCACTACGCTGAGCAGTCATTCTGGCAATCTATGCCTGCATAATTAGGTCAAGATCCTGAACCCATATGGGGGGGGGGGGGGGGGGGGAGATGTGCCATTTAACCATTTCTGTAAAAAAAAAAAACCCTTTAGTTTAGAACTTCAAAAATGATCTTTAGAATATTCAGAGCAGACTCAGCAGTGGTATTAAAGTTTGGTTGTAACATGTTTTGGCATTCAATCCATAGCGTAATATGGGAGTGCTCTTTGGCTGGAGATATCCTTTCTTCTGGCATAAAATGGTTCTAAACCAGAGAAAAAAATGCAAACATCTTTCTCTCCCCAAAGGTCCAGACGTGTAGGCAAGTGCCTGCCATCATTCCTCCACCATGGTTATCACCTTCTACTCAGAAATCTAATAGCGACGTGGAATTACTATGCGTTGGCCTAGCTAGGTTTTCACATTCAACTCACAAGTTTAATTGTGGAGCTCTGTGGGCCCTGATTTCCATTTTCAATTCACCACATTATAAGACGCTATTTATGTTGTGGTAGTATATGTGACATATTCGCTAATTAGTTATTGTGTTTTGTATATTATCATTCTTGTAATACTTGTCATATCCAAATCTGAACACATTCCACACATTTTGCAAGTAACGGTAAAGTAGGAATTTGACATAATAGTGCCCCACTCTCTGTTACTGCCTTAGTGGGTAGAATAGAATATATGTGCTGTGATGTGCGGCTGGGCACAACCATGCACTTGGTAGCACTACAACAAGGGCTATTTCGGGCGACACTCATGGAATACTAGAATTGACAACAGCCTTCAAAATCCCATTTTTATTTGACGTGTGATGTGTATGCTGTATGCAAAGGTAGAAAGAATTTGTATACACATAACCCTAGTGTGGGCCCGAAGTCGGTGGGGGCAGTTGAAGAATGGATCCAGTATTTGTTGTCTCCACCTCCTCCAGAATGAGAGGTCGGTGTAATCTTGGGGTTTGGCTCCCTCGGAAGAATGTGAACATTATATGCGCCTAGAAGCCACCTCCTGCATTCTGAGTAATAAAGATCATCCTCGTGGGCTTTTGAATACTGTAACTTTTGCATGACTATGATCACCCCGGCCCCACCCACCTTACCTTTAAAAATTCCTTTCTGTCAGATTAATTTCTTTCAACGTATTCAACCTAAGAAGAATCCAGCTACCGTGGATTTCCACAGGCTCTGCTAGTTACACATTGCTGTCGGTGCCATCGTCGTAATTGTTTATTGGACTTTATTAGAGTTTGACAAGATTGTGACATTGACAGGGGTTCAAAGCGAGGACTTAACCAGCCAAATATTTTACAAAACCAACGACACGAATGGTTTTGGATTGCCAGGGAGGAGAAAGCACCTCGTATGCTGCTTGAAGCCGAAGATCGCATGAACTGTCCAAAGACTGCGACAGCAGCTGTAATTGAAGAAGCAGATGTCAGACTAGACATCGTAAGACAATTCATTTGTCACAATGTCCCTTTTCATGACCACCATGTGTGAGAGATGTATCAGACGATGTCAGACATAAAATATATCTTGCACATAAAAATTAATAATTAGCAATAACGTGCCTAACATACTAATAAAATACAAACTACAATATAGTACACAAATACATAACAATTAACATATAGCACACAAATGCATGATACTTTGCATGCATTTTTTATTATGAGATTCGTTCTGTGTCTTTCTATGACTGTCTCAATTCTCTTTCACACATCATATTGTGTTGTCATTTTGGGACGTATAGGCCCTAAACTCTCACCGGTTATTAGGCCTATTCAGCCTGAAACGCATGACAAATAATAATTTTAGATATATGCATACATTTTACTTAGGCCATGCATTTTTCTAAAACTTGTTCCACGTTTTAAGTCAACCTGTCCTAATTTCCAACATGTACTACTTTTTAATTCAACCTGTCCTAATTGCCAACCCATACCAATTTTTACGTCAACTCCTCCTGGACTCAACCTTTTTAGAAATTGTGACGAGTTGACCAAATTTTTAGGACGGATTGACTTAAAAAGTGGTATGGGTTGGTAATTAGAAGAAGTTGACTGGAATTTCCAACCCTCACTCACCTACTCTTCTGACCCCAACTCTCATCTGAACTGAATATGGCAGATATGATCGCTATTAATTGTGTGCACACAAAACTTAAGCACATATCTAAAAATGGAAATCATAGCCATTTTAGACAGATTTGCACTTGTGTCAAATTTGCAAACAAAATAATTGTAGGAGTATATGTAGCCAAATTTATTTATAAGTTACGCTCACTGTGAGTAGTAAGAATAGTTGACTTAGTTTCTTAGAAGTTACGGCAAAAGTTGCATATATATTTACGATTCAATAGCTCCATATTTACTTTTTCCATGATTATGGCTCAGTGGGGGGATGACGGTGGGGTGGGGTGAGGATGGGGTTCTAACATCCAAAACACTCTCTTAGCTACACCACTGTCTCCCACACTGGGTACACTTTCCCTAAATTTTTTGGTGTTTAGAATTTTAAGGTAGGCTTTGTCTGCGTGTCAGCCGTAAGTTTATTTTCCAACCAGTTGTTAGTATCATGCGCTACTGCTAATTTACAGGACTAGGTGGTTTCTCAAGGAGATTGTATCCATCTTCTTCTTCTTTGAGTGGAATTTCCTCCCTTAATGGAAGCACCCGTGTCAGACAAGTTAAGTTTATATCGCGATAAATCGTTACTTGTTGCAGAATCCGCTTATCCGTTGTTTGTAGGTGATTCCTATGCCATCTTTAGATTTCGTTAGTTTATTTTGCTGCTGGATTTTATTTTCCGTCAAGTTGTCCGCTTTATGCTTACTTATCTCATTATGAACTAACGGCCACCGCGTGCATAGTAAATAAATCATGTTTCTGCCAATCTTCTCGACCATACCCCTTACCGCTTCTTCATGTACCCATAAGGGGAGATTTTCATGGGTTATGTCAAGCAGTATTTGCATCACACTGTCTCTATCTTCCAACAGCCTGCCTCATATTCTCTTAGTAGCTCTTCTAGTCTAGCCATGTGAGGACTGCAAACATCATTCAGTCTTTCGCACTTTAACAGAAAGTGCTCTCTGTTCTCAGCCTCTACATTGCATAGTCTGCACACTGATGATGATCTGCCAAATCTTGCCTCGTGAGTTTGGAGACGTAAGACTCCGCACACTGCCTTTACCTTCACCCTAGCACCCCCTGTTTCCCTGACTGAATCTAGTGAACTGGTCCACACATATGTGACATGTTAATTATCTAATGTATTTGGGGACATGTACCGAAGGGTGCTATATTGATGCTCTCTCTACTCTTTCTGCTGCTTCTCTCCCCAGTGTGCATGAGCTCTCCATCTCACTGTTCTTTTCTACTCTGATCTTGTTGGTGGAATTTTAAGTAGTTCTTGTGCTGTTGGTAGGCTGTATTTGTCTAGGATTCTGTTTATGTACACAAACCAGCTGGCTGACTTTGCAGATTTGATAGTAAGCTGATGGAAGGCCACTTGATACTCTATACTGTCTTGATCTTGTAAGCAGTTTCGGAGTAGGGCCAGAACCCATTTATCTATTTCTGCCTCAACTGGGAACATACCAATACGACCTAGCGCTGCTATACTGGCTGTAGAATATGGGAGATTTTGGAGCCGCCTAACTTGTAGATTTTCTTGTTCTCCAGTTTAGAGATCTCCGATCCATACAACGGTCTTGGGTTAATGTAGGCGTTCCACAGAGATTGAATAGGAGCTGGGTTAAGCCCATTACTTCCATGGCAACCAGTGCCCATAAGCTGGTAGAGAGCAGCAGTTGCCGACTTGACAATATCTACTCCTCTGTTGTTGTTTATATTTTAGGCAGTACCGTGGGTGATACCGAGGTGTACTTCCTTATCTGCCATCCTGACAGGCTGTGAGTTTATTTTCAATATAATGTCTTGGCAGAACCCACTTTTGGAGTTGTCATACATTAATGCTGCAGACCTATTTCTGTTGATCTTAATTCGGTCCTTATTGAACCTGTTCTCTGCAATTTTAGTCACTGCATATTCCGAGATCCAATCTACTGGTATTAATAAGGCTGTATAATCTGCTACTGTTCCAACACATGTGCCAAAACCGCTGTCCTGTATTTCTTGGAGAATCTCCTAGTTTACTACCTTAAAGTTTGTTGGTTATATGCTCCTCCCCTGGATATTGCCTTGTTGTAAATTGATACTCTGGGATAGCTATCCATTCCACTTCACTTGGCTTTTAAATCCCTGGTATCAGCTGACCATCAGTTCATATATATCGCCTGGTAAATCCATTAACTTCAACTTCCTGAATAGACCTTCATGCCATACCCTATCAAATGCCTTTTCAGCATCAAGAGAAGCAACTGCTAGATCTTCCCCTCGCTCTGCATACTCCCACACCACTTCTGTTAGGGTAAGGCTCAAAATATTGGTAAAACATTGCTCATGAATCCTCTTTGAAGATGATTTTGTGACTGACGGTACACGTAGACAACCTTCTTGAGCATTGGAAATGATGCTGCCACACTTTTAGATGGTCTTCTGGGTTGTTATAGGTCTCATCCTTATACTCCAACACAGTCGTTGTTGGGACCCCAAAGCTCCCCTGTTTGGCCACCATCTTGTTGAATAATATCTTATCATATATAGACACATGCATGATTTCTTGCAGCTGATTGCATTGCTGAAGAATTCCCGCTATGGGACGTCTTTGTTTTTGTGACCAATTGCCTTACTACAGTGCTATGTTTAGCGGATCCTGATGATGTTATCAAGGGCAATGAACATGTCTTTGTAGACTTCTCTCTGGACTGGGATTTGACCGAGCATCAGATAAAATACAGTGTCTGCTGGTCTGTCAATAGAATCCGTGTTTCAATCTTAGCCACTATGTGGCGAATTGAATCGGGTCGAAATAACAGATGTCATTTTAAGTTAAAAGAAAATAATGACATCCTTTACACCAAATAGGCCTACTGGTGTAAGCACAAGACTAAAGCTACATTCTCTAATAGATGATGTTGAGATAGTAATAAAGTGTGTTATGTTTCAATATACATTAAATATCAATTAGATAATTGTTTCTTTTTCGCACTATCTGCTGTTTCCGGGATATGTGAAATAAGCCATTTATGATTTACAATTAGAGTTTGCTACATGTAGACTCTGTTATGCACAATACCAAACTCGCGAGAAGACCTTATCTTCATTGCCATCAAATAAGAAGAATGGCTTGTACCACAGATGTGAATTGGATGTGATGACGATGTCGAATCTGCAATAATAATCTACCGACTGTTACTATTACATAGATGATAGAAGATAGATCACTGCGACTGTTCTCACCAGAAGGGAGGGATCTACCACGTCAATGCAACTTATAGGCCAAGAGAGGACAGTTTCTGAAAATTTATCACTGGAATGACTGGCTCGAGCCAGGCATTGCAGTTGTAAATTTAAAAAAAAGCTTCTTGACCTGCAAATGGACATTCCTCAAGACCACTGCAGAGATCAGTTTTGAAAATAATTTGGCTGGAAGCTGTAGTTGCATAAGGAAACAATCTCTTCCAGTTAAATTATTTCCAAAATACTCACTAGAATACGGTATTCAAAATAATATTTTATGCATTGTAGAGAAATAGTTTATTATATATGATGATTCTCATCATCATCATCATCATCATCAATTTACAAGGCATAAGCCATTGGCTTGTTATTGCCTCAGTGCTAAACTGGTAGGGCAGGCAACCCTGGTCTGGATACAACACGTGTAGCTATCTTCATGTGTGCATGTTCATGTAGATGCACAGGCTGTTTCAAGATTAGTCCACTGTGATGTAATAATTGTATTATGACTTTGGGAATTGACGGCTCACATATGTTGTATAAGCATATGTGTAACAGCAACGTCCAAAGCCACACCACAATTAATTGTGTTCAGTCGAATTCATATATTCTTTCTTTGAAAAAGATGTCTAGTTTGCCCTTGAATATTTCTAGACATCTTTTTCAAAGAAAGAATATTTGAATTCGACTGAACACAATTAATTGTCTGAACTTGTCAATTGTAAGAAGCCATTGGTTTTTTTAACTCATCTCTATAGTTGAAAGGGTTAATACTCATATCAGCCAAAACCGGTTTCTGCAGTGGTCTTGAGAAATATCCATTTGAAGACCAAGAGAAGAGTATTTTTTTTAATTTACCATTGTAATGTCTGGCTCGATAACTGAGCCAGTCATTCCAGTGGTAAATTTTCAAAAATAGTCTTCTCTTGGTCTGCAAATGAACATAAATCTGTATGAGAAAATTGAAATTTTCTTGAACTAATTCGAGGGTTAGTGCTCATGTCCATAGCACCTTCAATAGAATTAATAAAAGATTTGTGAATGAATCACACCTCAAAACTGATGTTTAAACACATCTGGAGTTAATCCTGTCACTGGTATTGTAAGCTGGTCATAGATTAGACAGAGGCTTTCTAGTTATGGTCGCAAGTGAGAAGTTGGTACCCCAAAATGGTGGACTCGTTACACAAATTTCCTTTCGTTTAAATTCTATTATCTTTTGAAGTATTGTACCTAGAAAAGAAAATAAGGCATCATAACACTGCTTATTGTCTTGTCCTTCAGATAAGACCATTCCTATGTCATTTGACTAGATAATAAGAGTGTTGTCCTCCAATATGTCCACCTATGTAAGAGGTTGACTAGGTGGTGGAGGAGATGGTGGCGGAGTAATTATTGAAACTTAGTTGAACATTGGAGTACAACTCTCTTATTATAAATTCAAATGATACCCTACTTTCTTTTCTAGTTGCAACACTTCAAAAGATAATCAAGTTTGAACCCAAGAAAAATTTATGCAAAGGTTCAATTCAGATCGGGAACGTGTACAAGTGTTCACTGTGAGATGAATACAAAAATACATTCTGTGGCATCAGCACTTGTATTCAGAGGGAACCAAAGTTGTTCATGGTTATTACTATAATCTCATTAAACCAAGCAGGAAAGGTTCTATCGTTAAACAGATGAGAGAGGAAGGTGTGTGGTTATTCCAGTTGGCCATAGTATTTATGTCGGGATAGATTTTATTTTAATTGAGGACAATGACACCTTTCATGGGTTCGTACACAGGTATGGAAGTATGGAAAAAGTATGGAAAATTAAGAAAACCTTTTCCAGGGCTTGAAAAAGTATGGAAAATCAATGTTTTGTGTTTCCACTATGGAAAAGGTATGGAAAATTAGAATATCGGCAATTGCAATTCTTCCTGCAGACATTTTCTCATAAATCTTCATCAAACACGAATTCTCGCTAGCCTCACAAAATCTCGCCGTTTAGTTTCCGGTGTAAGCTAAACTGCGTGTTTAACTTTACCGGGAACACACTTCGGCTTGTGTAAAACATCATCAAACACAAATTCTCGCCAGTCTCATTATCGCACAAGAGTTTAGGGTCGGCAACATCAGATATGAGATTGGTTCCCGGTGTATGCTAAACTGTGCTGTTAACGGTAATCATACCAGGAACACACTTCGGCTTGAGTAATACATGTCTGAACTTGTCAGTTGTAAGAAGCCATTGTTTTTACGAATTTGTAAACATTGAATCAGTTGTGTTTAGATAGCCATCAAGAAAGTAACGTCCGCGGAATTATAATTATATAATGTTTGTATGGTAGATTGAGTTAAACAAACGTCGTGATCATGGGAAAGCGCACATATTCTTCTATATGGCAATGTAATGATAAGTATAAATAGTGGATAGCACCATATTTTGTAGGCTATTGGGTGGGTGACTGGTGTGGGTGAAAATAAAAAGAATTATTGAACAATTAATAAATTTATTTTAAATGTCCACAAAACAAACTTAATTTTTTATAATCATAAATAATATTTAATTAAAAAAAAGAATTTTGAGGTCTGACAAGATATAAAACTGAGGCAGCAACTGCTTCCAGTCAAATTAATTTCAAAGTATTTCAGTTTTGTACGGTTGCCTTAAAAATGTGGGAATTAATCACTGAAAGGGTTAATTAAAATTTTCTTAAAGTTTGACATAATATAAAACTTATTCTATTGAATATTTTGAAATTAATTTGACTGGAAGTCATCGCCGTCTCAGGCAGCAACTGCTTACAGTCAAATTAATTTCATAATATTTAAGTTTTGTACGGTTGCCATGAAAATTTTTCTATTTTCCATTTAGTATTAACTGTTGGTATCACCGGGCAATGTTACACAATGGGTATGGAAATTATAAAATTCTGTATGGAAAAAGTATGCAAATTTATTCTGAGGCTTTGTGCTCAGCGATCATGACCATGAAGTTATCATGTGTTCTATAGATACTCGGTGAAGCATTTTTTGTACAGCAAAGTGTTTGATATTATTGGAAAACTTCTCTTTTTGGATCTCTTCATTTAGATATGACAGAGTTACATAATAAGGTTCTCTACTATTGAAATCTTTTTTTTTATTGTTTTCAAAGACAAACCGATGCACATTTTGGAAACAATTATGGTGGAAGATGTTGCTGTGTTAGACAGCGACATCTTCCACCAAAATTGTTTCCAAAATGTATGTGTCAGTATATTCGCTAGTGTCTTAGTAAAAATAAAGAATTTTAACATCAGAGTGGTAAGAGTTAAGATTATATATGTCTTATTTCTGACATTTCCTTATTTTGTAGATGTAATAGAAAATACAATCTTATGATCATTTTGCAAAAAAACAGATTCAATTTGGATGGAAAACAACAAAGTTATACATTTTTTACCAAACAGGGTTTTTTATTGAGAAAACGACAAACATATTAAAGCTTTTCAATGCATTCCCAATGTAATGACACATGTTCACATCCACATATCTTCACAACTATAATAGATAAACACATTTAGTTTGCAGTTTTTGCAAGAGAACCATGTCTTTATTTGTCACAAAAATTATTTAAAAATTGACCATTTTGACCATGAAACACTTTTTAGGACCTATTTATGACATGCGACCTTATATAGAAATTCATTGATTAGCCCTAAAGCTGACTTAAGCCGACTTCTGCAGTGGTCTTGAAAAATTTCCTTTTTCAGATCAAGAGAAGGCTATTTTTTGCAAATTTACCAATGAAATGACTGGCCAGTGCTAAGTTATCAAAAAATAATTCGTCCTAAGAAGGATTTTCTAGAAAATTAAAATTCTTCTCAAACAAATTTGAGCGTTAAAGGGTTTAATTGCAAGCTGGATGTGCCTTAAACAGTTAGAATTGTCAGAGTATTTTCAAAACAATTGAGCAAATTCAACACGAAATTGAATGATGAATTCAGCTTTTCTAAAGATTTAATGTTAAAAAGTTTACTATTATCTAGAAAAGAAAAACATTGAGAGAGAGAGAGAGAGAGAGAGAGAGAGAAAGAGGAGAGAGAGGAGAGAGAGAGTGTCTACTTATTTAATTAGTTGGTTGCTTAGTTTAGTCACTCATTCACTCACTCACTCACTCACTCACTCACTCACTCACTCACTCACTCACTCACTCACTCACTCACTCACTCACTCACTCACTCACTAACTCAAAACTAAAACAATTAGTTAATCATTTCAGCTTACTTTACCCAACACCCTTTACCACCTAAGACATATGTTACTGAATGTTTTGAAAATAATTTGTCTGGCAGATGGTTTCCAGTCCATTTATGTTTAATATATTCAATACCATTCCAATATAAGTCCAAATATATTGTTACCTAGCTCTAGGTTAATAATTTGACATTTTTAAATGACAGCTAACTTATTAACTCACTTGGAATATTTCACTCAGATCTCCTGAGATTCATCAGCCACACTGATCTCTGGTGGGTCTCATTCTTTCTGAGATTCGACAAGATCTCGCAGGATCAGGAGAGTATCATAAATATTTGGCAGTTCTAGTCCTTGGTCTCTGTTGATGGTCAATAATAAGTTGTTTGATTTGTATGGCCTCGTGAATCTCGTTTTCCCCATTGCTCTTCACTTGTTAGTATTTCGATGTTATGCAACAAATAAGATAAATTACAAACATAAAACGTCGCAACCCGACAAGCTTAATCAAAATGGTGGAATAAACCCATGGTTCTCCAATGTTTTACAGGGCTTCGTTTCTAGAAATATGTGGTGGGCTATAGATTGCTTTCCATGATCAATGCTGGGTGAATGATCACTCTGGTAGAATGATGAGAAAATCTATCAGTAACATTATGTTTAGATCAAAATATTCAAATTTTGATTTCAGTTTTAAGATTTGAGTTGAGTGATTAATTGCTCCCCTGCGATGAAAAGTTAGGCGAGCTATGCGAGCAAGAGCTATAGCTCACCTCAGAAACAAAGCCCTGGTTTTATCTCCACAGTGCAGCCAGTACCTTTGTGTGATGTGTGTTGTGTGTATTTGCAGAGAACTGTTTGAAGTAATGAGTACGCCAAAAACTCAGCAGAAAACTGATATGCCGGATACAGTTCTACTAATGGAGCTCCTTGTACAGAAAGATACAGAAATTAAGGATACATTGAAAATTGGTAATTTATTTATATATAGCCCTTTACGACTCAAGCCAGCAAAAAAAAAAACCCTGGCTTCTGCACTGGTCTTGAGAAGTGTCCATTTGCCTCTACCAAGAGAAGACTATTTTTGAAAATTTACCATTGTAATGACTGGCTTAATAACCAAGCTAATTTTCAATAATAATCTTCTTGGTCTGGAAATAGACATTTTCTATGAGAAAATTTATATATTTTTTTTAAGAGTTTGAGGGTTAAATAGTTAATTCTTGTTACGCTGAAGTTGAAAGGTTAATCATTACACACCCTGTAGATGTGCAAATGATGGAAACAATGTTCTGAAATTTAATCCCGTCAACGACAAATCCCTGAAAAACTAAATTCTTTACAATATAAAACTTATTCTGTTGAATATTTTAAAATTAATTTGACTGGAATCCGTTGCTGCCTAAGGCAGCAACTGCTTCCAGTGAAATTAATTTCAGAATATTTGTCAGTTTTCTTGTATGGTTGTCTTGAAAATGAGATTTCTGGAATTCATCAGTGAAACGGTTACGGTCAAGTCTGTCTCTGCAGTGGTCTTGAGGAATGTCATTGTGTAAGTCAAGAAAAGAACATTTTTGAAATTTTGCCTCTTGGGTGATTAGGTCGATAACCAAGCCTATCATTCCAGTTTTAAATTTCCAATAATGCTCTTGGCCTGTAAATGGACATTTTACACAATGTTTGTGGCAGTGTAATTTCTATGCTAATTGTTTGGCTTCTCATAGTGTATAAATTGGAAAATTGGAGAATACATGTATGTAAATTAGGGTTCTCCCCACACTGGTCGGCACTGGACAGGTTTGAACACAACTCAACAATTCTGACCAGGGCTAAAGACCAAACTATTTTTTTCACCCACCACTTTTCTCACCTATTTTTTAAATTAAGTTTTGAAATTTTTTAAAATTAAGGTTTTTCATGGAAATGTCTAAAATATACAGGGAAATAGGCCAGATAATGCTTCAGATGTCTCTAGTGTATCATATATTCATAATTTTATGGGAATCATGAGAAATTCACACACCCCTGGTTGACCTAAAAAAACGTCCGGCACTAATTTCATCCTCAGAACCATGGTAAATGAAAAACTTTCCTGTAGGGATTGTCTGCAGTGAAGAATATATTTTTTAAACGGTTAAATAAGTAAAATAAAATGTTAAAACTATTTACCTTCACAAATCACTACTCTATGCTTAAAATAGATGATTAAGTCAATATTATACAGACGTAACAGGAGTGTCTGTTACAATAATTTACATCCTTTTCCCACAGCTTCCAGTCAGGGTGATATTCAGAAACAGGTTGACACACTTAAAGCACAGGTCGAGACATGTGACGTGGACATTAAACAATTACAAAAACAGCTTAAAGATGCCGAGAGCATCCTGGTGAGTACATAGCATCACTGGGCAGACACAGCGCATTAACTGTCTGCCTGCGGAATTTGTGCAGATGACATTTTAAAAATATTCAGCCATCCAGAGTTATTGGCCATTGAAATTATTGTCTGACAGTTAAACATTTACAGGGTAATTTTGTATGATTTATGTGTACTGGTGACTTATACTTTCTGTCTTCATTATGACTGGGCCTATGTGTAACATAAAGATTTACTAGAAACTCTAAATCTCAGGACTAATTTGTCATTTAAACCTAAAACACTTTCATGACCAGCTACACCGGCTAAAAATAGAATAAAAAATGATGATCAAAACATGAAGACTCAAAATTTACACCACCAAGAGTGATGGTTTGATCACTGACATGGTGGCATTGGAAATTGTCATTTGTGTTTTTTGTCTCGCTTTCGAAGCAGAAGGGAATCATTTTTCTGACGACTGCGGCAGTGGCAACATTAAATTGTGTGTGTAGCTTTTATTTCATGTTTGGTTGACCATATAGGAACTAAACTTGCGCCTTTGGTTCTCTATACTGGTAAGAAGTGGTACAATGACATTGAGGTCAAGGTCGCTGTAACAAAGAGGAAAAATCCTTGTCATTTGTCATACACAAATATTGCAATGAATTTACACACAGAGCAGATGTTTGAAAACGGCAGCAAACCATTTTCAAATACATGAAATTACAATGTCTGAAGTAAATATGATTACAGTAACAATGGCTGAATCCGCTTTTAACTATGTCTCGTCCATTTCTAGCTAAGCTCCGCAGTCACTTTTCCCGTGTTGCGATCGATCAAACCCTGAACTCGCTGATTTACACTAAACTATAAAAGTAAACTGTTGAATATTTTGAAACTGATTTGAATGGGTACTGTTGCCATAGGCAGCAACAGCGCCCAGTCAAATTAGTAAAAAAATTCAACAGAATTGCTATTAAGTAGTAGAGGCATACATGTACAACTTGTGCACTTGACAGTCATCCGGTCTAATTTGATTATAGGAGTGAAAAGTGTTAGACTAGTCAGTGTGACATACTTTTGAGTGTTTTGATTTCTCTGTTTTAGTCCACTGCACTCTACCAGGCACGTCAGAAGCTGGATAAGACAGCGCAAGCTAAGAAATCAAATGTTTCCTCAGAAGAACTCATTAAGTTTGCTCATCGAATCAGCGCGTCGAATGCTGTAGCAGCCCCAGCTACATGGGCACCAGGTACCCTACAGCTTAGAAATAACTTCCAAAACAAAATAAAATGTACCGTTAAATATTTTGAACAAAATTGGATTGGAAGACATTGCTGCCGAAGGCAACAATGCTGCTTAAGTCAGCAATGTGTTCCAATCCAATTATGTTCAAAGTATCCAACAAAACATTTCTTACATCGAGTTCAAAATAGTACTAATATGTTTCTGTTTTTGTTTTGGAAACATTCTAAGTCATCTCTGAGCTGATAAGCATGGCCCACATGGTCACCAGATAAGCTTGGGCTACATGGACACCAGTTAAACACAGTCTACATGGGCACCAGGTACAGTAAAGCACAGTCCACATGGGTACCAGGTAAACAGTCCACATGGGCACCAGGTAAACACAGCCCACATTGGGACCAGGTAAACAGTCCACATGGGCACCAGGTAAACACAGTCCACATGGGCACCAGGTAAACACAGTCCACATGGGCACCATGTAAACACAGTCCACATGGACACCAGGTAAACACAGTCCACATGGACACCAAGTAAACACAGTCCACATGGGCACCAGGTAAACACAGTCCACATGGACACCAGGTAAACACAGTCCACATGGGCACCAGGTAAACACAGTCCACATGGACACCAGGTAAACACAGTCCACATGGGCACCAGGTAAACACAGTCCACATGGGCACCAGGTAAACACAGTCCACATGGGGACCAGGTAAAGACAGTCCACATGGGCACCAGGTAAACACAGCCCACATGGGAACCAGGTAAACACAGTCCACATGGGCACCAGGTAAACACAGTCCACATGGACACCAGGTAAACACAGTCCACATGGACACCAAGTAAACACAGTCCACATGGGCACCAGGTAAACACAGTCCATTTGGGCACCAGGTACAGTAACACACAGTCCACATGGGCACCAGGTAAACACAGTCCACATGGGGACCAGGTAAACACAGTCCACATGGGCACCAGGTAAACACAGTCCACATGGGCACCAGGTAAACACAGTCCCTTTGGGCACCAGGTACAGTAACACACAGTCCACATGGGCACCAGGTAAACACAGTCCACATGGGGACCAGGTAAACACAGTCCACATGGGGACCAGGTAAACAGTCCACATGGACACCAGGTAAACACAGTCCACATGGACACCAGGTAAACACAGTCCACATGGGGAACAGGTAAACACAGTCCACATGGGCACCAGGTAAACACAGTCCACATGGGGACCAGGTAAACAGTCCACATGGACACCAGGTAAACACAGTCCACATGGACACCAGGTAAACACAGTCCACATGGGGAACAGGTAAACACAGTCCACATGGGCACCAGGTACAGTAAAACACAGTCCACATGGGCACCAGGTAAACACAGTCCACATTGAGACCAGGTAAACACAGTCCACATGGGGAACAGGTAAATAAGGTCTATATGGGCACCAGGTAAACACAGTCCACATGGGAACCCGGTAAACACAGTCCACATGGGCACCAAGTAATTACCATCCACACGGGCACCAGGTACGGTAAAGCATAGTCTATATGGGCACTAGTTAATCACCATCCACATTGACACCAGGTACTCACATTAGGCTCTGGGTGGGGGTGGGGGGCAGTGGGGAGGGGGGTTGGAGATTGTGTAGCAGGAAGTCAAATTTGGCGGAATTAAACGAAATTCGGATAACAGTTACCCATACGATTACGGATGGTGAGGCAATGTTTACATAGGCTCTGCCCCAGGGGGTGGGGGAGAGGAGAATTGCAAAGTTCGCGAAAGCATGAGTATTTGTGATGGTGTGTCATTGACTGCACATTCTAGTTATTTTTTAATTAATGCATCAGGTGATCCTCGAAGACCATACCCTACAGACTTTGAAATGCGACATGGATTTCTCGGCAAGCAGGGTGATCTTCCCGTGGGTGGAGTCCCTCAGCTCGGCAGCTATGGTGATACTCTAGGGACTGGAAGACAACAAAATGGTGAGAACAATTTATTTAAATCTGAATCACGCTAGTCATCTCATGAATAACAACTGCTTCGCTATGAGTGCAAAACATATGCAATTTCAGACAGCTAACCTCGCCTCATGATAGCTATTCAGATGATATACATTGTATCATGCCATTCACAAACTATGTACGACATTTGACCCTTAAAGGGCTAAAGAAAAATATACAAGCTTTAATTACTAAACCTTGATGCATTTCTCCAGTCTGAAGACCGCTATGATTTATTTTCCAACCAATTAGAAAAAATCTAGGGTGTGCTTCGTTATATGCTCAATTAGAGAGGTCAGAGCTCTAGATAAGCTTTTCAATAATTGGGTGATTCACGCTTAGAAATTGTGTAAATTGGGTATTTAAAAAATTTAATTGTTTTTTTTTAATTAAGTTATTATACATTATTAGCAAGAGAACTGAAATTAATTGGGTGATTTTCTATTTCGGTACTCATAATGTTAAAAATTAATTCAGTGATTGGTCATTTTTATTGGGTGAAAACGCAAAAACCCTGCTTATCTAGAGCTCTGATAGAGGTGCCATCTATCGTTTTGCAATGTGGTGTAAAAGCACTCAAACAGGTATAAAGCGGTTGAATGTTTTGAAACCAATTTGACAACAACAGCTTCCAATCAAATTTATTTGATAATATTCAACAGGACAATTATTACATAATAAAGAATGTGTTGTATTGGTACTTACATGACATCACACGTTATCACGTCTACCCACTAATAAGCTCACTTCACTAATATGACAACTTTGTTCATAAGACCACCTTTCTAATGAGACCATGCCAATGTTAAGATCACATTGTTAATAAGACCATCCAAATAATATAACCACCACTAATAACACTACCTTACTAATAGAACCACCCAGTAATTGTGGGAACATACTAATAATACTGCCACAGTAATAGACCCAGCGATTAACAGTAACAACTTACTAATAATACCGCCAACTAATAGTTACAACTTACTAATAAGACCACATCACTAATTAGTAATAGAACCAACCACTATTATATGTCAACTAATAGTGTCTAAGATACTAATAATGACACCAGTAATATGGCGACCCACTAATAGTGACAACATATTGTGTCAGCATACTAATCATTGCATGTCACTAATAGAAGTACCCACTAATAGTGACAGTGTACTAATAAGACCACCAAATAATAGTTACAACTTACTAAGAAGACCACCTCACTAATTAGTAATAGAACCAACCACTATTATATGTCAACTAATAGTGTCTAAGATACTAATAATGACACCAGTAATATGGCAACCCACTAATAGTGACAACATATTGTGTCAGCATACTAATCATTGCATGTCACTAATAGAAGTACCCACTAATAGTGACAGTGTACTAATAAGACCACCAAATAATAGTTACAACTTACTAAGAAGACCACCTCACTAATTAGTAATAGAACCAACCACTATTATATGTCAACTAATAGTGTCTAAGATACTAATAATGACACCAGTAATATGGCGACCCACTAGTAGTGACAACATATTGTGTCAGCATACTAATCATTGCATGTCACTAATAGAAGTACCCACTAATAGTGACAGTGTACTAATAAGACCACCAAATAATAGTTACAACTTACTAAGAAGACCACCTCACTAATTAGTAATAGAACCAACCACTATTATATGTCAACTAATAGTGTCTAAGATACTAATCATGACACCAGTAATATGGCGACCCACTAATAGTGACAACATATTGTGTCAGCATACTAATCATTGCATGTCACTAATAGAAGTACCCACTAATAGTGACAGTGTACTAATAAGACCACCAAATAATAGTTACAACTTACTAAGAAGACCACCTCACTAATTAGTAATAGAACCAACCACTATTATATGTCAACTAATAGTGTCTAAGATACTAATCATGACACCAGTAATATGGCGACCCACTAATAGTGACAACATATTGTGTCAGCATACTAATCATTGCATGTCACTAATAGAAGTACCCACTAATAGTGACAGTGTACTAATAAGACCACCAAATAATAGTTACAACTTACTAAGAAGACCACCTCACTAATTAGTAATAGAACCAACCACTATTATATGTCAACTAATAGTGTCTAAGATACTAATAATGACACCAGTAATATGGCGACCCACTAATAGTGACAACATATTGTGTCAGCATACTAATCATTGCATGTCACTAATAGAAGTACCCACTAATAGTGACAGTGTACTAATAAGACCACCAAATAATAAAAGTAGCTCACTAACAACATCATCCTGCTAATAATTATACCACTTCACTAATAACTTAGTCTAGGTAATACATTAACCTCGCTAATGAGACCACTACTAATAAGATTCCTCAGGTACCATACACTAATACGACCACTTCACTGATACGATAACACAACTAATAAGATCATTAGTAATAAGACTACTGAAATACCAAAGACCACTACTAATAGAACTACTCGGCTACTATCCACTAATAAGACCACCCCACTAGTAACACGACCAAAACTAAGGAGATTAACCCTTTAATGGTCAAATTTGGTCAAGAAAATTTTTAAATCTGCCTATTGAATGTTCATTTACACGCCAAGCGAATACAATTTTTTTAAATTTATCACTGGAATAACTGGCTCGGTTATTGAGCCAGTGATTCCAGTGGTAAATTTTCAAAAGTTGTATTCTCTTGACATGTAAATGGACATTCCACTGGACCATAACAGAGACCGGTTTTGACCAGTATGACCATTAAAGGGTTAATTATAATGTTACAAATATGACAACCTCATTAATAATACCAGCACTAATAAGACCACTGGGCTAAAAAACCCAACTAATAAGACCACTTCATTAATAAGACCACCCAATTAATTAGTAAGACTACGCCACTAATTAAAAAGACCACCTCACTAATAAGACAACCTCACTAATAAGACAACCTCACTAATAAGATCCCATTCACTAATAACACCACATTCACTATTAATACACCCCACTAATAATACCACCCACACCACCTTACTAGTAAAAAACCTCTCTAATAAGCCTACCTCACTAATAAGATGACCTCACTAATAAGACACTAGTGGATTTATTAAATCATTCTGTTTTACGGTCAAGCCTGCTCAACAGACCACCTCTCTTATGGTGCCATTAGGTGTTGATTCATTAAGATCCTAACAAGCCATTATCGTTTGTCTCCAAAAAGAAACTATTCAATAGCAAGTTAACTGTGTGACTGCTGAGTTATTGCATGCGACATATTCCAAGGTTTATATCTCTGGACCGGCTAAATATTTTGAAAAAATTTGACTAAAGTTGGTGGTGACTAAGCCACTAACAACTGTCAGTCAAATTGTTTTCAAAATATTGAGCAACTTAAGAGTCTGCTCATTGAAATTATTGTTTGGTGGCTTGCAGCAACGAGACAGTTAAGGGACCACATGTCTATTGTCACTCATTGCTTATGGCTCAATAAGGTGGTCACTTAAGATAGGTTTTGCCGTGGCTCCATAACATGGTCAATTAAGGTTTTACTGTGGCTCCATAAGGTGGTCACTTAGGACATGTTTTGCTGTGGCTCCATAAGGTGGTCACTTAAGACAAGTTTTACTGTGGCTCCATAAGGTGCTCACTTAAGACATGTTTTACTGTGGCTCCATAAATTAGTCACTTAAAACAGGTTTTGTTGTGGCTCCATAAGGTGGTCACTTAAGACCAGTTTTGCTGTGGCTCCATAAGGTGGTCACTAAAGATAGGTTTTGCCGTGGCTCCATAACATGGTCAATTAAGGTTTTACTGTGGCTCCATAAGGTGGTCACTTAGGACATGTTTTGCTGTGGCTCCATAAGGTGGTCACTTAAGACAAGTTTTACTGTGGCTCCATAAGGTGCTCACTTAAGACATGTTTTACTGTGGCTCCATAAATTAGTCACTTAAAACAGGTTTTGCTGTGGCTCCATAAGGTGGTCACTTAAGACCAGTTTTGCTGTGGCTCCATAAGGTGGTCACTAAAGATAGGTTTTTCTGTGTCTCCATAACGTGGTCAATTAAGGTTTTACTGTGGCTCCATAAGTGGTCATTTAAGACATGTTTTCCTGTGTCTCCATAAGGTGGTCATTTAAGACATGTTTTCCTGTGGCTCCATAAGGTGGTCATTTAAGATGTTTTCCTGTGGCTCCATAAGGTGGTCACTTAAGACAAGTTTTGCTGTGGCTACATAAGGTGGTCACTAAGACAGATATTGCTTTGGCTCTGTAAAGGTTTCCCTGTGGCTCCATAAGTTGGTCACTTAAGACAGGTTTTACTGTGTCTCCATAAGGTGGTCACCTAAGACAGGTTTGCTGTGGCTCCATAAGGTGGTCACTTAAATTTTTACTGTAGCTCCATAAGGTTGCCACTAAGTTTTACTGTGGCTCTCTAAGGTGGTCACTTAAGGTTTTACTGTGGCTCCATAAGGCGGTCACCTAAGACAGGTTTTGCTGTACTATTTCATCTCTCTTATCTGTACAGATTCTTTATCCGGTCATTCTGGCACATCTATATCCTGGCAGCCATCACAGCTAGCTCATCCACTTACTTCACACCACAGCGCCGTGGAATCTCGCAGCCATTCCAAAGATGTGGACGATGTAGGATATATGTCCAGTGAATCATCCAGCAGCTCTTCAAGTGATGAATAATGACCAGCATCCAGTGAATCGTCCATTAGCTCATCTATTGATCAATAATTACCAGTGTCTAATGAATTGTCCAGCAGCTCATATAGTGATGATGACCACAGTCCAGTAATTCATCCAGAAGCTATTCATGTAATGCATGATGGCCAGTGGCCAGGGAATGGACCTTACCATTTGTAGCTATGTCCCACCCCTCTAGCTAAGCTCCACCCACATCTCGCTCGTGTTGAGATCGATCGATCTCTGAACACCCTGACTATCAATTAAAAAAAAACTACACAGGTAAGCTGTTGAGTATTTTGAAACTAATTTGACTGGGTGCTGTTGATGCAGCATGTTTATTAAATACTAGAGACATAGAATTCTTACATGTCAGACATTTAAGAGTTAAAGACAGTCTGTGTAGAATCATTTATGGCGTAATGATTGTGACATCATCCTACATACCGCTTAGCTGATTATGACGTCATTACTCTGGAAAGGTCCATTGCCCAGCCATTCTTTCCATAATGACTAGCACAGTGGCTGTATGTAAATCACTACCACTATTCCTAACTGGCAGCAAGCGGTTTATATCAGATACGATGTGGAGTGTATTGACAGAGATTTTATTGTGATATTTGCATATACTTTAACCCTCAAATATATTCAAGAAAATTAAATTTTTCTCGTAGAAAACATCTATTTTCAGAGAAAAGAGATGATTATTTTTTTTTAATTTAGGACAAATGATTGGCTCAGTTACAAATAGTCTTATCTTGTCTGCAAATGGACATTTCTTAAGACTATTTCAGAAGCCGCTTTTGGCGGGTCTTCAATGTTAGAAGGTAAAGTCCATCACATGTAGTACACAGTTTAAATCATGTTCAGTGCTACTTGTATGCCACTACCTTAGGCAAAAGTAGAAGAATTTAACAGTGTAAGCCAAAAAGCTGAATGCGAAGGTCAAGGCTGCTAATGGCGGGATTCCATGTGTCTGAATTTTGGCCCGCATCCGTTTCCCCCAATTCCACGTAATCATCTGTTAGTTCCAAGTTCTATTGACTTAGTGAACTGATATGAGCAATCAGGATGTGTCCTTTATATACGTGCTATCATGGTCATTGTAAACTTGGCTCTTAACGCCTCTTGTGTCAACTGTTCAACAATTTAATCATCAGCACAGCCCAAACAGTGGCCTCTGTGGTGGTCTTGGGGAGTGTCCATTTGGAGCTCAGTAGAAGACTATTTTCGAAAATTTACCATGAATGACTGGCTTGATAATCGAGTCAGTCCAATGGTAAATCGTAAAAAAATCTTCTCAGTGTCTTGAACTTATCACCCAATGAACGTATTGATATGTTGGTCAAAACAAGGCCATGGTCATCATGCCCAAGGTGCTAATCACCATCATAATCATCACCACGACCATCCTCACAACCACCATCATCATCATTATCATCACCACCACCACCATCATCACCATCATCGTCATCGTCATTCTGTGCAGTCATCATTGAGGCCAACATGCACTATACTGCGTATTTGTTTAATCACAAAGTTTGTCTTCAGCCAGTACTGTTGTATGGAGTGGGTATTGAGCTAGGATCTAATTCATAAGAATCTCAGTGGAGTGTGTATAGTATTTTTATCATGCATCTCTTTATCTCAGCTGTCATGATGAGGTATTCTCATAAGGGTCCTTTTGATGGTATATGACACAGAAATGCAACGTGGGACCCCCTAAATTTAGTGACAGTCAATCCCTGATAATCTAGTCTGATTGTTATATATTAATTGGTTTTATAGGTTTTTGCACAAAAATACCTACACAATCTATCATGCAACGTCCCCACAAATCTTAGTTGTACCATTGTACCTTTGTACCATTGTACCTCATAACTTTAGAATGGATGAGAAAAACTACAGTGGAACACTGCTTATGACCCCAGATTTTAGGGTGTGGGGTCTCTGGGACCTCCAAAGGTTAAATGCTATTGTCACCAGTTGTCATGGCCACACATACTTAGATGCCAGTGGATGCATCTTCACGAGAGTTTACCTGTTTGTTTGTCCTTCCTGATCCTATATGGAGTGATCCAATCTGTCACTCATCTGATATCACAATCAAAATATGTCAGTGGTACGTCACTCATTATCTGGCATCTCAAGAAACACTGTTCATTATATGGACAAACGGTTAAGCAACAAATTGAACAGACCAAATTGCAGAAATCTGTTGTCGAATTATAGCTCGTGTTTTATGGATTGGATCATCCCCAGACTTTTAACCTGCTCCTTATCTATGATAACTTCAAAAGCTATTTATTTCTTGTTTCAGAAAGAACACTATAAATTGTTTGTGTCTAAATGTGTACAGGTAGGGCGTGGTGATTTAATTATGGAGAAAGTGCTTCAGGATGGTATATCAAATATCTGGAGAAATTTTCACTAACATTGTCATCATGGTTGCATAATTTGGGACTGAAAAGTCACGGTTGTCCTGACCGGATTTTGAGTTGTCTATCAGAAAACAGATATCAGTTATGTGGAAGTACAAAGAGTCTTACATTGTCATCCTTGAATACATGTATATCCTTAACCATTTAATGGTCAAGATTTTTTACATTGTGAATGTCCCTCTGCAGTCTAAAGGAAGACTATTTTTGAAGATTTACCCCTGGAATGACTGGCTCGTTTAGTCATTCCTGTCATAAATATTCAAAAATAGTCTTGTCTCGGCCTGCAAATGGTAATTGCCGCAAGACTACTGCAGAGGCCAGTTTTGGCCATCTGGACTATTAATGAATTAAATTTGATGTAATAAAATGCAATTAAACTATTTCTATTTGCGTTCTTTTATGCTACCATAGCTCTCTATGCATGCGTCTACAATATCTTTGTAATTGGGTTCTATGTCAAAATTAAATCTGACATGTCCATGGAGATTTCTGTCATAAATTTGATGAAATCATGTGATGAATTAATAAACATTAATTCCTGTATGACAATCTCACTTTCGTACCAAGTCATGAATATTGCATCTATGTATCTGACTTATTATTTGGATCAATGGGTTTATGTAGTGGGTTTCAAATTCTAACAAAAGTGATGGCATGAAGCTGCTTCTGTACCTACAGCAATGACACTTATTTGGAGGCAGTGTTCTCCATTGCAGACAAAATTAAAGAAGTCAAGAACACATAATGAAGATGTCTCTTGTATTCCACAATTCACCTTTCCAGAGTATCCATCTATGATATGATGTCATAATTAACTAAGTGACGTGTATGCTGATGTCTTGAATGATTCAATATCGCCCGTCTTCACAGGCACAGGCAGCAACAGCACCCAGTCAAATTAATTTCAAAATATTCAACAGCTTACATGTAGATTTTTCTGGAAATTGATAGTTCAGAGATCGATCCCAGCATGGACGTGGTGTGGGTGGAGCTTAGATTGAGATGGGCGGGGATGTAGCAAAAACTGGAAAGGTCCATTAAAGTGATGAATCGATTTTGATCTAGAGTTTGGTATCATCTCTGTAATGATGACGCGGAATTTATTGGGGTTTCCGAGCGGTGATGGTCAGGGTGTGGTGTCACATACACCTCCCCTCGTATCTTCGGATACTTAGTAGTTAGCACTTTAAGCCAATGTAGGAAAGCACTGCGAAAACATATGTATTAATTATTATTTTATTTACTGAACAATCCTCCCGCACCGCAGTGCAAAACTGGGCAACTTGTGTATAAACCTAACGAGAGGTAAAATGGTTAGTTCCATAGGACCCGGTGACGGGCGAGATCGTTACCCCCACCGAATTCCATTAAAATGTCTGGTCATGATATTTAGATCTGCCACGCCCTTGCGGGAAGGACATTTGCGGTGGGTATTCGTCTCTCTTACCCCCACCATAATGATAGAACAATGGCCTAATAATGCTTTCGTGAAATGTAACCCATGTCTTGTAATGTTTTATGTGGTTACGGGGCGGGATGTCCAGATTCTTATCCAGTTCGGAGATCTTGCTACGTAACATGTATGAGCGCTGTCTTTAGTATTGATGTCCTAGGGCATCTGTTCCCCATGACAGCCGTGTCTAATAGCAAGGTAGATATCAGCCAGTTGCGGCCTAAAATAATTCTTGTTCTGAAAACAACTAACAGAAATTAAGCAAAGCAGAAGGCCCGCATAAATAAAGCGGTAACTACTAATTCAGCATACCAAGAATTACATAAGACGGTAGCAAGGGAATCCATCGGGAATTCCCCATCCCGTCTTCACGTAAAACAGTACGTACTCCTATAGTCATAATCTCACTAGGTATGGTCTTTTCTCTCTAAAAAGCATTTCTGATTGAAATATTAGAGTAGGCCCATTTTTGCATACTATTCTTCTCCCGCTTTAAGCAGTGGCGACACCTTCCCGAGACGGAGGCTCGCACGAGGCACTTGCCTCTCGCAAGGATTCAGCGATGATGGTCCATGCCAGGATAATACTCCTCACCCAGACTAGCACTAGGAGTAGTGCCCGCGTGAAGCACATCACTTTTCGTCTGATATAACCTTCTTCCTTTCAGCTTAGAGGTATAATAACTTATATTAAGTTAAATAGCTATGTCTCGTGTACGGGAACCCCCTCTTGCGGGGATACCTCTGCGGACCTACGGGTCTGTGTGGTACCTCCGGGAGCCCCATGTTTAGAAGTTTATCTACCTGTCGTATTTTCGTATGCTCTTATTGTAGTTTTATCTAGCATATTTTTAATTGTTTAGGTAAACTCATTGTATAGACTTATATTTTTAGGTCACCAAATCAAATCTTGTAAGTCCATAGATCACGAAATTGCTATGGACAGGCATACTGGTGACACAAACTTGTGGGATGAGACAGTTGTGTTTACTGTTCGCGACAATGGTCGCACGGCCCCACCGGAACGATTGAGTTCCACCGGCCTTAGGAGCCAGTTTTTGTTTCCCGCAGTGCAGTCTCGTACAAGGTCCGTCACCCAGAGTCCAGATGCTAACCAGCATCATCACTCGTCGTGCACTTGCGGTGAGGCGAGTCGACATGATACACCGGAATGGTCCGACACTACCCGGCGAGCTACAAGTGGCGCCCGATGTGGGGCTCGAAGAACATCAATAGTAACGCGCAGCGAACTCACGCCCACACCATATAGTGAGCTTAGTTCAATACCATCTCCGTTTAGCAAGGACTCCCTCGATCAAGAGGTAGCCTGATATGACGAATTCTCAGCACACATGCTCACCGACTATGCCAGAAATTCTGCGGAATCAACAACTCCACACTATAACCTGTTTTCGCCTGTTAGCGATGGCACCTTTCGAGATGCCTCACAGGCGGGAACAGAATTCAGAACTATATCGGACATCCGCGACAGGCCAACACCAACAGGGCCGAATCATGGATGACTCCGACAAAGACCCGATTACTGGCATATTTACAGCCCTTCAGACTACTATCGTTCGCCCATGTCATCTACAGAAGCGGTATGGCCGGGTGATAATCCACAACATAGACAACCTCCCGCACCTCCCCCTTCTAGCGAACCGCTATACTCAAGGGGAACACCGCAGAATTATCGGGAGGAATCGGCACCACCATTTCGCCGGTATATCAGTCATGCAACTCATCATGACCGTCAACCGACAGCCCTCCGGCTATATGAGGAACAACAGTCCTCACCTTGGAAAGAAAGACCACACAATCTTCACCGTAATCCGCCTCCCGTCCATAGACCTGTGCCGGTCTATGGCTCAACAAACGGGGTGGACTCATTAAATTGGAGTTCGCGTGTCCTAGCTCCTCGACATCGGCATCAACGGGAAACACCAACACCACCACCACCAGCACCACGACCAATCTCAGCATATTCAACAACTTCCCAGATACCGGCACCACCCAGATTTCAACCACTGCATTCTTCCCGCAGTCTTGGCCGAGTCATCCTCCTTCCCGAATTTAGTGGGGAGAATGACTGGACCAATTATAAGATACAGTTCGAGATTTTAAGTCGGACTAACCGCTGGGACGATCGACAAATGGGTAAATATCTTGCCGCAAAACTCTCCGGAAAAGACCTCCAAGTTCTTGCAGATCTGGGAACGGATTACACACCCACTTACACACAGTTGGAACGAGCACTGACGGCGCGACTTGGCGCCCTCAGAGAAACCAGTCGTCTTCAACTTAAAAATCTCCGACGACGCGTGATAGAAACTCTTCCTGAGTTAGCTAGCCGAATTAGGAGCCTAATTACCTGCGCATATCTGAGCACCAATACGGAGGGCGTGATTCATTTGCATCTTGATACTTTCATCGATGCATTAAGCGGTGAGCCCGCCCTAAAAGAAAAACTATTTCTCAGCGACCACAGGAGTTTGGCCCAATTAATGGCAACCGCGGTTCGCATTGAGAACTTTCTAGAGCGGGAGAAGAATAACCGACGCCAACTCCATCCTATCAACGAAATAAATGGTGCAGGCCTCGCCCCGCCCACTAGTGCTCCCCCCATATCAGCATCACCAACCACACAGACACCACCACCACCGAATATGCAGAATCAAGTGCCTGGAGGAAGGGGCCGTGCCCATACAGGAGGGTACAATGGATCCCCCGGGCACGGGAACCAGCGAAACAACAACGGCAACATGAGAGAGTGGATAGAAAAGATTATTAAGCAAATCTCCGCACTCACCAACTTAGTTACAACACTCAGCACCAAGCTCGCCACCACACAGTTTAGAACAGCAAACACTACCAGCACCGCACCGCCACTGAACACCTGTTTCGGATGCGGTCAGCCAGGACAGTGGAGGGAGCGGTGTCCTAACCGACCTCCCTCTACAACGCCTGCTCCAGACCACAGCACACCACAAGCAGAGAAACAGTCAAACTCCTAAGGGTACCGAATCACAAGGAGCCACTTCGGTGCCGGTATCCTTCTCCCGGCTCAACTGTGGCTTTCACGCAACAACGTTCAGTGACTAACCATCATCCACAAAAATCAGCTTTCACATCAACACCAAAATGCACGGCTTCACATTTGTCAGTGCGTACGTTACCTCCCCCGTCCGCAGTAATGACATCCCCTTCTTTTTCCACACACAATAAGCCTTCTTTCCTATGTAAAACGGCAGTAGTAGGTTGTAGTACGTCCGCTGAGACAACGTTTTTGAAAGCACCACGTCCCACCACCAAGACACTGGATTTTCGGTGCTCTCTGGTGGTATGCAGAACACCACCCCAACCAGCATCATCTTCCACATCCACAGACAGCAGCGTTTCGGGAAAGACAATTCACTCTGATTCGAAAGCACCGACACAGATGGAGAAACGCACGTCCTTGGCAACGTCATTGTTTCTTCTGCGCTTCACCAAAGCATCCTATGAAACATTGTAGGAAAAGGCTTAAGCCGATAGAGCTCATCCGTCATCCCGTATGCGCTGCCGTCTATGCTAATACCGCCTACACCGAAACAACAACATCACCACCACCATTGCTACCCCCAGCTCCGTCTACACCGCAGTCTTCACACCAGCGGCGACGGCGAACTGGTCCTTTCCTCACTCAGCCATCTACAACCTTACAAGAAGCAATACGGAAACAGTCGGAATACATACAGAGTGATGCTGCTCCAATGCCATTATCACGGACAGCATCATTGGAAACTTCCACAGGTACATCGCAAAGTAATATACAAATGTGCCTGTCTATTTAGTGGCATTTCCACCAGTGCCACCGTCGACACCGGTGCTTCTATCACAGTATTTAACCAGCGCTTATATGAGAGCATCCCACCTCATAAAAAGCCTCCCCTTAAGCCTACAAATATTTACCTACAGACGGCTACGAGAACAGATGTACCCGTAGCCAGTGTAGTTAATTTAGTTATCCAAATAGAGGAAATGCAATTCATTCAGAGAGTTGTCATCGCCTCTATTCATAATGACGCCCTACTTGGCTCTGATTTCCTCAGTGCTAGCGAAGCCATCATACACTGCAGACAACAGGAACTCAACATACACGGCCGACGAATCCCTCTCGGACCAGCATCGTCATTGTACGATACATGTGGGGTAATATTATCAAGTACCGCCACAGTTGAGCTGGGACAGGAACAGATCTTATGGGCCACCGCACCACAGTTAGGAAGCAACACACACATCGCCATGCTGGAACCCGACCCTGATTATATGATCGCCTCATAATGCGCAAGTCCCCGCATAATAGTGGACACTACTACTGGAACCAGGAGTACGCTGCAGCCATTTAGTGGACATAATCTCACTGGAATCACCTACACTTTCTGACACATCACCGCAAATGACTGATGATTTACCCGAACATTTACACGATTTGTATCTATGTGCCACCGTTGGGTTATTGCAATCACAAAAACGAGAAATTCGGAAACTACTACATAAATACCGCGATAGTTTTTCCTCCGGAAATATGGATCTCGGAGAGACTCATCTCGTACGACACTCCATCGATACAGGCAATAATCGCCCCGTACGACAACTGGTACGACGTCTTCCCGTTCACAAAGAAGCGGAAGCACACCAACAAGTAAATGACATGTGGACTGGTATTATTGAACCCTCAGCATCTCCATGGGCTAGCCCTATAGTGCTAGCAGGCAAAAAGGACGGAACCTTGCGGTTTTGTATTGACTACCGCCGCCTTAATGATCTTAGCATTAAAGATGCTTATCCGTTACCTCGGATAGATCATGCCTTGGATTCCTTGTTCGGAGCCAAGTGGTTTTGTACCCTTGACTTAGCTAGCAGTTACTGGCAAGTAGCCATGGATGAAGCTGATATGGAAAAGACAGCATTCGTTTGTAATACATCATAGACTTGCTCAGTTATACTCAGCATAACAGAGACATTCAACATCGGCAACAACGGCATTTAGCAGCACCTACTGGTCTTAATTAATTACGGGTAGAGACATAAATATTCCCGCAACAAATCCCTCCCGCACAAATTGCGGGAGAAGTAATACCTCCCGCAAACTACACCTCCCGCAAATAACAACAGACTTGGCGTTCACCAGCGTGGAAAACTGGAATGCACCAACTTCGCTTATAACATTGGCATCATACAGCATCCCGGACATCCCGACAACAGCATTATCATCAACAAACCGCAACCAACAAATCTCCCGCACACACCGTATCCAGTTACAGGAGAACTGATCATATGGATATCAGGAATACACTACAGCCATGTACAGTACGCGTCACGGGAGGACGTTTGTCCAACGTTCCTCCCCGTTCCCTTTCTCCCGATGTCGTACGTGAACAGCTAAACTACATACTTCATCTACACGTAATAACAGTCGATATTATTAAGAGAGCAAGATGTCCGCATTGTCGTCAGTCACGAGTAGGATTTTGCTAACGAAAAGTTGAATTCAGCAATGGATTTGATCAAAGTTACGACAGCATTCAACAGGTCATCTTCGCTCTAAAGTAACTCTGTCCCGCCCACGGGCTCGGCCATTACAGAGTGAAATACCCACAGGGTTTGATAAAGTTGACATTCACGCCGCCTCTCCCTCCCACCTCACGCACCCGGCGGCAATAAACACGTCACCTTCACCACAGCGCAAGTACCATCCACAGAAAACCAGTCACGCATATCAGATTCAAATCACCAACATGACAGAAACACAGACACTCAGGTTGACTGTATTCACAATCTCTGAACGACAGCATTGTAATTGTAATAACTGTGGCATACATTTTTGTGAGTTGTACTGTAATTTAACCATTATTAAAATGGTACTAATATGCTTGGTCTAGGCCCGGACAGGAGCTAGTTCTACCCATTGAGGAGACTGCTTGGCTAGCCCTCCCGCTCGGAAAACACAGCTATCTTGACGGGGGTCAGTAACGTTGATCTATCACACGAATAGAACTTTAAACCACACATCAAAATTACTTACAACTTTACTGTTAAATTTTTTATTAAGGGCACGACTGCTCTACCGTGCTACAAATCATTAGCGCACGGGTCGGTAAAGCGGCATCAAAAATCTGACAGTAAAATTACAGAGAATTTCAAAAATTCTCTTCCTTGCGTTCCAGTCTATAATCGACATGGGCTGAGAACTACCTATTACAGACACCTACCAAGATGCATGTTCAAGAACTCGCGCAAATATGGGATGTTATAAAGATCTTGATGCAACATATATATTTCTATCTCTCGCCTCTACAATAGACTACACCTCAGCAACACCATTTTGGCTGTCGCCATAGACAACATAAACGTTTCCAATCAACCACGTGCTTTTTAGAGCCACGTGACATTTACTGCTATTTCCAGTAAGTTGGATCAAACGCTTTAAACAAAAGAGCCTCCCAAAGACGTGACTACCACAGCGTGATGGAGGAGTGGCGAGGGTGAGTCCGGGGGATTACCGCTGACGTCACCTGACTTCCACACACCTCATCGGGCGCTCCAGCCTAAAATTTAAATAGGCAAGTTTATAAGCATCCAACCTGGAAAACCACCTCATACTCATTAAAAGGTGAGGCTCTGCAAAGAAAAAGTAGTACCACGTTTTTATGTTGATCGGAAGCTGTTAAATGTGCGACATATCCACGCACTTAACGCTTATGATCATGTCGATAGTCACTTACAGGACTTGCGGTATGATCAGCGAACGAAAAGAAGAAGAAGACAAGTTCAACGAGCCATTCTTCCTATAATTAAAAGTACTCCCTTTATATGGGAGGAATTAATCCTATGACGTCCAGGCCGGAAAACGAGGAAACATTCACATAAGAATGACCGAATCACCTGTTAAAACTTTTAGGTGTGGTCATCCACCGCCTGTGACATCACCAAATAGTATAAAAGAAGAAAGCGCGCTCTGAAACTTTCTCTTCCCGTCAAAACTCGACACCAGGGAAGAACATAGCATTAGGATTCTTTCGTGTCGTAAACTAGATTCTGCTGTTTTTCTTATTATTATTATTTCGGTATTATATATTTGGCCTGGAAAGTCATAAACCATGAAGAGATAGGGCATTAGGTTTTGAATAAAGTTCCCACAACTAACTACCATGCGGGAACAAGATGTCACTCCCTGAAGATTTAGCGTTGTCAGATTCCTCCAAAGAAGAATCGGTACCAGTTCCTAAAAGGTTCCTGTGTAACTCGTTGTTAGCTAGCGGAGAGCCATGTACCAGAACTTTCACTAGAAAATCCGACCGTACCCTTCATATTAATAAGGATCATCTTTTCCAGTCAGCCTTTTGTGTGACGTGCCAGTATCTCTACACCGCTACTCGCTACATGGTGACACACACGCTCCGTTATCGTCACTGTGTGTTGGAAGTGACGTTAGTTCCTGGGGACGAGAACGAGGATCGTGCCATTTTAGCCACCCGCTTCGAATCTCAGCTCCCGGTTAAAGTGCCCCCGACCGAGAAAATGGCCCGCACGAAGAACACTACTTGTAGATATCCCGTTAGCCATCGTCTTCCCGTGGCTACAGTAAGCAACGTACCGACAGCCAGATGAGAAATCCTGCTCGCAGCCACGTCTGGAAGTGTTACGCCGGTACCAATTACTTCCTCCAGAGTAGGAAGCGAAAATCTCCCGCAGAATCCAGTTCAGCAGCACCCGCATCAGTTATTAGCCATCCAGCTATGGTCACCACACCCGCCACCATAGTATCTCAGACAGTGTTAGCCAGTCAACCGATTTCAGTGGTAATTACGACACATGCAGAAATAGACATTCCAAGTTACAGTTAGCAGTCTCCATCCATCTCCCCCCCCCCCCCACACACACCCCCCCCCCCCCGAACTTACCATAAACGATGGACCGGCACCGTCGCAGTCTGTGACAATTAGTGTAACTCCGACCCGTGTTATTCAGCATCCGCCTCCTCACCTTTCTGACCCCGCAATCAGAAAGGGAACCACACCGGAACGTCCATACGCGGGGAAAAGACGGATCGCGCATACACACAGGATATCCAGGCTGTGCCAAACATCACCGCGAGTCGTCTACTAAAGTATGCTAAGTTTCGGAAGATGTCGTCTTCTGCCGTATCCTCTCCCGCATTACGACTTCAGCCTACGGTACAGCTCGCCGCCATCACAACAACAGCAACAGCGACCACCACGACGACTACAACCACCACCACGACAGTGACCAACACCACCGGACCAGCAACATTGGCAACTACTAGTACCGCCGCTGCTATATGGATGGATATATTGGAACCAGCGGTAACTGTGAGAGACATAATGGACGCGCATATTTCCGCCACCATCACTTCAGATATTTCAGACAGTGCCAATAATGATAATAATGAAAGCATTTCAGCAATGACAGTGCATCCACCGCGACCCACCACCATCAGTCGCGGGACCCAGACTCAATGGGGAAATTTTGCTGCAGCGGTGTGATCATATGTAATTCAGCAGAAATATCAATAGGCGATTCGTAGACATGTATTAATTATTACTTTATTTTTTAAATACTTTTCTTCTTATTATATATGTTAGATCAATTGAATCCCGTCCTTAGGATGACTACGGTTATCCAACACAACCGCACACTTCAGTGCCCGGTTGTGTCTCACACAAAATGAGCACTGCGGATTCCGAGGTTGTAAGAACGTCATGTGCGACGTAAAAAGAATACAACATCCTGCAGTGCAATAACGTCACAATCCCGTCATGCAGTCTCAGCTATGCTGAGGCTGCCTGATAAACCAGTTTTTAAGTTATTATTATTAAATATCTTATTTTTCTTATTATTTTTCTTCCTGTCTTCGACGTCAGAACGGATATGGGCCAGCGAGAGCTGACCGTTGCGGACCCACAATAACAGGCAGCAAATGGATATTTATAATGATAATACTAAGTGATACGTGTTGCATACCCCTTTATCTTTTTGTTTTTATTATATTTTTATATATATACAAACTTAAATTGTGGTACGTTGGAGCTTGGGTGTTCTTTGTGGAGATCATGATTATCCGCACTCAAGGAGAACACCCATGTGAGCTATTGTTTAGAATCATATACTAAATAAAGTAACAGCACGCACCGTAATATTAGTAATTAAAAAAAAGAAAAAAAGAAAGGCCTGGAAAAATAATTCCAGGTCAAAAATTGAAAAACTAAAAGTATGTCTCCCCTCCTCTTAGCACCCCTATGTGCTCTGTCTCTTAAATATGCGTCTAATGCGTCACTGCGCCTACCCGGAGAGTCTATAATTCCCGCCTAGTATACATCCAGGCGTCGATCCACCATGCGCGATCGTTTGCCACGGATGTCAAACTAGGAGGGGGTGGTGTAATTCGGATCGACCGGTCGGCTACCATCTAGGTCGAATGGTGTATTTTATATACACAGATAACTCAGTGGAAATTTTACAAAAATATGAAACATTATCCATTAATGTTTCGGCAATTGAATACGCTTTCCAATGATATATGACGTAAATAAGATAATGCTTGTAGTTTATCATAGGAACAGTTTAAATTGAGGTGTATTTTAGTGCGTTAGTAATTCAATGCAGGTCAGCTGCTTGTTTGCGGTGTTACCAGCCAGCAGTTTTGCTCTGAGCATCAATTTATGTGTATTTCGTTGACTCGGTGTCACTTTAAAGATCTGTATTAGTCCAGCCTAGCGGTCCAGCGTGTATGCCTGTGAGGTTTGAATTGATCTGATAACCGAGATCAGCGCTGACAACTAGTCAACCTCCATTTTGAGTCACTTACCTGGTGACTGAGGTTAATCAGGCATGTTTACAATGTTTCTATTGATTATATATATTTATATATATACACACGCATATATATGGGCAGGGTACCTATTTCTAAACCAAGTTCTATTTCTAGCAATTGCCCCTTTTTGCATTCTCTTGCAATCGCTGTTTTAGTGATATTGTCAAAACATGTTTATTACAATAGATGGTCGCAAGTCAGAAGTTGGTACCCCAAAAATGGTGGACTCAGTGCACTTTATAAATTTTTCCTTCGGTCAAATTCTATTATCTTTTGAAGTATTGCACCTATAAAAGAAAGTGAGGCATCATAACACTGCTTATTGTCTTGCCCTTCAGATAATACCATTCCCATATCATTTGACTTGATAATAAGAGAGGTGTGCTGCAATAAACCTATGTAAGAGGTGGAATAGGTGGCGGAGGAGATGGTGGCAGAGGAGATGGTGGCGGAGTAATTATTGAAACTTAGTTGAACATTGGAATACAACTCTCTTATTATCAATTCATATGACATATGAATGGTCTTATCTGAAAGGGAAGATAATAAGCAGAGTAATGATACCTTACATTTTGTTCTAGGTGCAACACTTCAAAGGATAATCAAGTTTGAACCCAAGAAAAATTTATGCAAAGGGTAACGAGGCCACAATTTTTTACTTATAACCAGGTATCACTCAGACAAATCAGATATCAATTCAGATCTGGAACGTGTACAATTGTTCACTGTGAGAGGTATAAAATACATTCTGTGGTATCAGCATATACCGAGGGAAAATTGTACATTAGATTACTTTCCTGCTATTGTTTCCATTGCATACAGGGAAATTAATCGGAAAGTGAGAACACCAATCACGTTGAAACTTTTAGTCTAGTTTCATTCTTGGACCATACTGGTAATGGTGGTAATAACTCTCATGACACAAAGACATTAGAAACAAACACAAACTGAGGCTGTATACAACTCAATGTATGATATGAATTGTAAGGGCAGTGTAGTGGCTGTAAGACCAAATGTTGAATCGATGAGTGACTATTTTCTGTTTCATGTTATGTCTTATGGTGTAGATTATGTTCAAGAGAACGTTACTAGTTGAGGACACTTGTATTCAGAAGGAACCAAAGTTGGTCATGGTTATTACTATAATCTCATTAAATCAAGCAGGAAAGGTTCTATCTTTAAACAGATGAGAGAGGAAGATGTGGTTATTCCAGTTGGCCGTATTATTTATGTCGGGATAGATTTTATTTTAATTGAGGACAATGACACCTTTTGTGCTCAGGGTTCATGACCATGAAGATATCATGTGCTCTATAGCTCATGTATGAAGTATTCTTTGTACAGCAAAGTGTTACATATTATTGAAAAACTTTTTGTATATCTTCAGCTACATATGACAGAGTTACATAATTTGAGTATGTTGCATTAAGGTTCTCTACTTTTGAAAAATAATATTAACTCCCAGCACTCTGACTTCAAAATCTTAATTTTTATTGTTTTCAAAGACAAACAGATGCACCTTTGGAAATAATTATGGTGGAAGATGTTGCTGTGCTAGACAGCAACACATTTCACCAAAATTGTTTCCAAAATGTATGTGCCAGTATGCTCGCTAGTGTCTCAGTAGAAATTTACCATCAGAGTGGTAAGGGTTAAGATTATATATGTCTTATTTCTGACATTTCCTTATTTTGTAAATGTAATAGGAAATACAATCTTATGATCATTTTGCAAAAAAGCAGATTCAATTTGGATGGAAAACAGAAATGTTATACATTTATCACACAAGGGGTTTTATTGAGAAAATGACAAACACGTTAAAGCTTTTCAATGCATTCCCAATGCAATGACACATGTTCACATCCACATATCCTCATAACTATAATAGATAAACACATTTAGTTTGCAATTTTTAGAAGGGAATCATGACTTTATTTGGCACAAAAATTATTTTAAAATTAACCATTTTGACCATGAAACACTTTTTAGGACCTATTTATGACATGCGACCAGACACATCATATTTACACAACATTTGAAGATTTTATCAAAATGCAGTAGAAATATGTATTTATTTAATTTTCAATTCAATTCAATTCAATTCAAATACTTTTTATTTTATAGTAGCATTTCACATTTATATTATAAAGGACAGGTAGTCCATCAAAGGCAAAGCCCATGCGGTGATGGACCCCTAACATATATTAGACAAAGAAATATTACAACATTAAATTACTGTACATATTACAATATATAGAATTTTTCCCACTTGCACCCACAGTATATATGCATCATTCTTAAAGAGGGGTGGGGGTGGGGTGGGGGGGGGGGGGCGGCGGGTGTCATCGAGCTTACAGAGAGTAATCCAGTATGTGATGTATTATTATTATTATTATTATTATTATTAATATTATTATTATTGATACTAATATAGTGTATGATGAGCCATAATGTATGATGAGCCGTGGTGGTAGCGATGATCTTCCTAAAATTAATGAGATTGGTAAAGCCATCAGACTTCCACAGCCATACTCCCTCCTCAGGTGTTCTTCTAAAGGGGTCTACCTATAGGTGATTAACCCTTTCCCTGATGAGTATCCTATATCTCGCTCAAGTCCAGATGCAACAATTTATGAAAACTGTTGAATATTTTGAAATTATTCCGACTGGAAGCTGACAGATGAACAATACAAACATTAAATTGCATGTTTCGAAGGATCCAACTATTGCGCATTACAAATATAAATATATAAATAATAGATGACTTTTTTACTATAAAAATACACAGACATACATCCTTCCATTTACATCCACAGCATTATTATGAAGCTAACAATATGATTCCAGTCTGACCAAATTCAAAAGACCCAACAGAACTAGATGTGTATCATAAGCAATGAACTTTGTCAAGGACTCATCAGCGAAAGGGTTAGTAGGCTTCTATAATAATTGTCTTGAGGTTCTTTTTCTATGATTTCTTTGGTGATAATCTGTATGCGGATGTCTGTTTCTGTGTCGTTCCATAGGTGTATTGCTTTTGTTGATGGCTTTTGTCTGGAGGCTTCTGTGCGGCAGAAGGTTGTATGCAGATTTTTTCGTGATCGTGGGTTGTGCGAGTGTATGTCTTCATTATTCTTGAAGAGGTTTAATAATGAGGTTGAGGTTGGTAGATTATTGTTATAGAAGTCTCTGAGGACGGCATATAGTTGGAGCTTTCCTATGTCTCCAAGCTTTAATAGTTTTTCTGTTTTAAAAACATTTTGACCCGCTGTTGGTTGAGAAAATATGTTTATAGCGTTTTTCTGAAGTGTCTTTAATTTTTTTAGTTTTGAAGAGTACGTGTTAGTCCAAATAGTGTTGCAGTATGTAATTTACGGCCATATTAACATGATATATAGTGTTTTATAAGCTGTTTTGGTAAGTAGCTTTTTAGTTGATGCATAATACCAATGTTCTCTGCAACCTTTGCCGTTACAATTTGTATATGTTTCTCCCATGTGAGTTTCTTGTCTAAATAAACACCTAAGAATTTTGCAAATTGTTCCTCACATATTTCTTGATTATCTACATAAATTTTAGGGAGATCAGTACTTTTCATTTTTTTATGTGTGAATAAGACGTAATTTATTTTTGCAACATTGAGCGATAATTTGTTAACCTTAAAGCAATGAATTACTTTTTCTATTTCTTCATTTATGTTTTTGTATAAAATATCAATGTTTTTATCGCTGCAAAAAGCATTGGTATCAACTGCAAAGAGAATTAATGACAAGTGTTTGCAATCATTTGGTACGTCATTCATATAGAGGAAGAATAACAGTGGATCAAGAATTGAACCCAGAGGAACACCACAGACTATTTCTCGACTCTTAGATAGGACTCTATTATACTGGACATATTGGGTTCTACTGGATAGGTAGCTTTTTATCCAGTCCAGTGCAATGCCTCGTATTCCGTAGTTTGAGACTTTTTCTATTGAAATGTTATGGTCTATTGTATATCTATCTTTAGATAAATCTATGGAAATTCCAAGAATATGTTTTTTTTGTCCAAAGTATTTATTATCTTTTCCATCATATCTATAAGAGCTGACATTGTGGAGTGTTTTCCCCCAAAAACTGTACTGTGACTGGTGTAGTGTTCTAGCCAGTACTTGGCTAGGACTTAATTAGAAGTAACGGTATGTAACTTCAATGAGGCACAACTAGATCTTACTTAATACTGATACTTTAATAGATCAACTACTACACTGAATTATGACTTGATACTTGTATATAATATAAAGGTACGACTGTAACATATGCTTAATAGTACAATTGAGTAGAGCAGATGCCAGTAGGTATGTACGTACCGTACAACTAACTGAGGTCCCTGTGAGATGCTGATACAGTCCCTGGTGATTAGGTGGGGCATCTCATGTTACAACAGGTTCATGATAGGTATACATAGATTAGGTATACATAGATTTATGGGGAATGTATTTGTGCACGATACTACAACTTGTAAAGGATAGAGTTTTTATTTAAGCAATTGGTTAGTCTGTTATAATAGAGTCTTTCCAAGAGCTTCGAGAACAGTGGTAGTACTGAGACTGGCCGATAGTGAAGTCAGAGGAGTCTTTTGCTTTGTAAATTGGGGTTACACGTGCAGTTTTGAGTCATGATGGAAAGATGCCTTGTATTAGTGATAGGTTGCAAATTGTGATTTAGTAGAGTCATTATATCATCTTGCATGCAATTTTTTAATACCACCCACTTAAAGTTATCAATTCTTGCACTTTTGTTAGGAATAATTAGCATTAGTATCTTTGAGATCTCCTCTGGGTCAGTAGGGTTTAGAAAGATTGAGGATGGATAATTGTCTGACAGATAATCTCGCATGCTAGGACTTGCATTGGCTAATGTTAATAAAATATTCATTAAACAATTCTACCGACCTTTTTATTGGAATTGTGAAAAACATGTGTTTTCACTATTACTTTTTTCAGGGTCCATAAAAATGTCCATAAACAGGTAAAGAACTAAAGCAATTAAACTAGTCCAGTTTTCGCGTCAGACAACATGTGCCAGTTGTTGTCAAACATGGCATGTTGATTTCAACAATTAACACAATAATAATTCTTTTCTACGGATGCACCGAAGGGGCATGGGATGCAATGGACCTTTCCATTTTTAGCTATGCCCCGCCCATCACTAGCTAAGCTCCACCCACACCTCGCCGTGTTTGGATTGATCGATCCCCGAATGCCCTAGCTATCAATTTCCTGAAAACTATACAGGGAAGCTGTTGAATATTTTGTAACTAATTTGACTGGCTGCTGTTGGCCTATGGCAGCAACAGCGCCTAGTCAAATTAGTTTCAAAATATTCAACAGAATATTTATTAAATAGTAAAAGCAAACAATTTGTACAACAAGGCATAGACCGTCTTCAAATATGCGTTCGTGACGTACTTATCGAGTCATCCATTATGATGTCATTCTACACACGGCGTAGATGATAATGACGTCATATGATGGGTGCATACTCTGGAAAGGTGAATTATGTTGTTTTCTAATCTCGATTGATGTTTCTCACGCACATACCCAATCCAAACACGGCCATATAGTTACTATATATGGCGAACATGAAAACAATTTTAACGTTTTATGTGATGCAAAACAATCCTTATTTATATTTTAAACACCAGATTTACTACTTTATAAAGCAAGGATACAGGATTTTAATTTTGAAAATAGTATTGCTGCTGTCTATGTATACTGAGAATTACGAAAAATGGAATTTGACCAGATCTAGATTTACTACAATAAATTAAGTTGAACTCCCATTTTAGCGGCCTTTGTATCATTAGTTTTGCTAACAAACTCGATCTCCTGTTGTCATATCATAGACAGTTGTGTCATATCACTATCTTATCACTAGATAAATAACAGATTTACATCACTCTTAGAAACTGGTATACCTATATATAAGTACACAGAAACTCTCTGAAAACAGATATTGTGTATTTACATACGGTAAATTTATTTGGAGGAATTAAATTCCTGTATTATTTCACTTCGCACTTGCTAATTACAACATAAAAGTAATTTATTGACAAAAGCTTTACATTCTTATGCAATAGACAAAACTGACCGACCACACCCTGTTAGAAACCGGTGGGCCCTTACTTGGACCATACACGTAGAATTTAGAAGTATAAAAAAAATTTCTACTGGTCACGCTCGCGCATGCACTACTTATGCAATCGGCAAAACTGTCCGCACCATGTTACAAAACCGATATGATAGAAACCTATCCTCGGTGTTGGGAAACCGATACTCGGACCACATTGCCTTTGAATTTTCGTCCATCCATATCACTACCACATATCCCCCTACTACATGTATATATACCTACTATATATAATATAGGTATATATACATGTTTTAGGGATATGTGGTAGTCAGTGATATGGATGGACGAAAATTCAAAGGCCTGTGCTCAGACCATAAACCTTTAAATATTTGCATTAAATGTGAAGACAGGGGAGATAACTCGTTATTTCCCTTTATTGTTATTAAATATACATGATTACGTCTACATTCAGTAAATGCTGTTGAATGATAGAAGCAAACAGTTTTGTCTGCTCAATCTGTTGAAATACATACAAAGTAACCTCAAATAATCCAGAAGAACCAAGCAATAAATAATTCGAATATTATTTTATAAAGTCGCAAACCATTTTACGTATTTCAACAAAGCGCCCTATCAAAGAATTCTTTAATGGTGTTCTCTAATAAGGCGAAAGCCTTCATTTAATGAAGTTTCAAATGTTTTTGTGTAATCCTATGTTTAAACATAGGAATAAATGTTCAAATTGAAAAAGAATACATTTTTAATTTCTTTTTTGTAGCTTGTTTGACTACAATGTCATCTAAAAACGGATAGTGCATTAGGCATGACTACTTTGTCTATTTGCAGACAAGAGATTCAAGATTCAATGTTATTTATTTGGTTCTTGGATACCAATTTACATACTTTCAATACAGGTATGTAAGCCGAAGGCATTGCCTATAGTGGTGGCGGACACCTAACATTAAACATACATATACAATTATACACACAGCTTAGCATAGGATGTGAGACATATTTGTGAATGTACAGATACGGCATTGAGCTAAGTAGACATAGAAAAAAGAACAAACGATACAATACATCTATGTTTTTCCTTTTAGTTATTGAGATTAGAGATTTATATTGAGGGGTGGGGGGGGGGGGAGGAAGGGGATAGGGGGGGGGGGGGGGTGTCATGCATGCTAATTACCCCAGCTCAACCCATAGGTTGCTATTTAGTAGTAGCACTTGTTGAGGTGCGTCAGATTGAAGGAAGCAGTAGTCACGATAGCTGTAATAGTGCATTATGGCGGAGTAGTAGTAGTCGTAGTAGTAGTAGTAGTAGTAGTATAGTAGTAGTAGTAGTAGTAGTAGTAGTAGTAGTAGTAGTAGTAGTAGTAGTGGGTGGTTGTTATGATAGTAGCTGGTTGTTATGATATAGTAGCTATGGCAATGATACAGGAGTGTGTAATCTTGGCATCGTGTTTTCCAGATCTAGTATGCATTGAGTATGCTAGTTTTAATTATGTCTTGTGTGGATTTAGATGTTGTTTGCAAAGCTGTGGGTTATAGATTTAGGTAGGATTTTGTGATGAAAGGCTTTGGAAATGTTGATCATCTGTGACTTGCCTATGTCTGTGAGACCAAGACTATTTTTGAAAATGTTATCACTGCAATGGTTATCGAGCCAGTCTTTCCGGTAGTAAAATTTCAAATAAAAGTCTCGTCTTGGTCTGCAAATGAACGTTTTCTATGAGAAATTTTAATTTCAACGCACGTGCCTAATCCAAACACGGCCATAGTTTCTATATATTTGGCTTTATATTTTTAGCTTATAAATAGCTTGATCCACAAATATGTTCATCATGAAAACAAAAAACTGTAAACCTGTTTTAAAGACTTTAGCAAAGCTTTCGACAAAGTGAACCGTAATTTAGTATTGGCCAAACTTGTAGAAAGTGGTATTAGAGGGCAGACTTAATAAAATCCATGTACTCCTGTACTAGATAGAGAGCTAAAACTGTCAATGGCGTATCTAAAAGCCTTTTTTAAAAGTAACACTGGTATAAAGCAAGGTGATAACCTTAGCCCCACCCTGTTCGTTCTATTCGTAGATGGCATTGGCGATATCTTCAATGACTCTTGCGAAACAGTAAGACTAACCAATGAAAGCTCTAAGTCATTTGCTCTATGCTGACAACCTATTATCATCCCTCACACTTTTCGAAGAAAATGTGGGGATTATGTGATGCGACCTGCGTGCATGCGCGAGTGTGTGCGTGCGTGCGATCATGACACTGCGAATTTAGTTCTGCCCCCCCCCCACCCCGGGGGGGGGGGGGGGCTGAGCCCAGGGGTCAAAAGGTCAAAATTGGGTAGTAATTATCGATTTTAATGCAACTCCTCATAGACCATTTCAGATAGAAACTTGAAACTTTGGGGATGATTGCACATATGGACAGGAAATGTGCATGACACTTTTGGAATGTTGGCATAAACCCCAGGGACAGGGCCCTGGTGGTGGGGAATTAGACTTAGTCTTAGACTAGCTTGGCATACCCTAGCCTATTTTAGCCTAACATACCATAGCTTTCGGCTTAGTCTAACATAGGCTAGCCTAGGCATAGTTTGCGTAGTCTAATCTAAGGCCAACTTAGGCTAGGGGGGGGGGGGCCTAGAATACCTTAGCCTAGCCTAGCCTAGCCTAGCCCAGCCACCCACCCTCCCGCCCCACCTCCTCTGCCTCAAGAAATCCATTAGTACTATAACCGGTACGCAGAAGTGGACTACGTCACAGAAAATGTGTAGATCACGAATACTGGTTATAATTAAAGTTTTACGGTAATAGCTATTCTATCTTTCAGGGGCCATATATCCATTTGTTTAGCTTTAAAAACATCAATTTCCATCTATTTTACCCTGGCACTGCAGAATAAGGTGGTATGTTAAAGAAATGTGTTTCGTGCGCATCTATTGAATGTAGTAAAGCGGCGCAGCAAGAATCGTGTTCCCTGAAGGAACCAAGTGGCGAGGAATCTATCCTTCTGCATGTCAAACTGATGGTAGGGGGCGGCTGAAAACGTCAAATGTGGGCAGCATTCGATTGTAATGCAACTTCTCCTATACTGCCCTACATTGACAAAAGGAAGTATGTCCAAGAACTAATTTTTTGAGAAAATAAATAAAATGCATTTATGGCTAGCCATGTGTCAATTTCCAGCACATTTCTGTCAAAATTATATCAGAGCGACACATATGTGTTAAAGATTACCATTATTTAAAGGAAAATCAGAATTGGTTCCTTTTAAACAAATTATAGTGACATACTTCCTTTTGCCATTGTATATCTGTGTTTCTAGTGTTCAAATTCCAGAGTAATCACACTTTACATCCTTTTGTCAGTGTAAATTCACATTTACTCCCTTTTGTAATTAAAGAAACGTAATGGGATAGATGAAAAGAGGGTTCTGTATCCAGGTTTCTTCTTACAATAAACATTGTTTTAGGTTTGAAAATACTAAAAATCGCTCGAGTCCAAAAATTTATTTTCAAGTAAACACAAAACAATATGTAAATGTGTTCCTACAACAAAACCAAATGATCAATTTTTCCAAAAAATTTACAGTTTCATTAAATTATTTTCACATAAAAAATACATGACGTAAATGTGTTTTTAGAAACAAAATGTCACATTCTCAACTAATTTTACAGTTTCGTTACATAATTTTAACAGAAAAACATTTCATTAGGAAATTTAGGTGAAAACACAAATATGATTATTTAAAGTAGGCTAAGCCTAAACATCATGGCCTGAATTCAATAAGGGAGGTGTAGCTAGACTCAGAATAGTCACCATTATCGTGGCAAGAATGGTTCACCATAGAAATTAGGCCTTATACACCATATAATAATTGATTCGACATGTTCAAATTGAAAAAGAATACATTTTTTAATTTCTTTTTTGTAGCTTGTTTGACTACAATGTCATCTAAAAACGGATAGTGCATTAGGCATGACTACTTTGTCTATTTGCAGACAAGAGATTCAAGATTCAATGTTATTTATTTGGTTCTTGGATACCAATTTACATACTTTCAATACAGGTATGTAAGCCGAAGGCATTGCCTATAGTGGTGGCGGACACCTAACATTAAACATACATATACAATTATACACACAGCTAGCATAGGATGTGAGACATATTTGTGAATGTACAGATACGGCATTGAGCTAAGTAGACATAGAAAAAAGAACAAACGATACAATACATCTAAACCACACGTGTCATGCG
>CM067368.1:37106345-37134179 GCA_034401795.1 Chaetoderma sp. LZ-2023a | reverse complement strand
ACGACACGATGTTAATGAGGCACAACTAGATCTTACTTAATACTGATACTTTAATAGATCAACTACTACACTGAATTATGACTTGATACTTGTATATAATATAAAGGTACGACTGTAACATATGCTTAATAGTACAATTGAGTAGAGCAGATGCCAGTAGGTATGTACGTACCGTACAACTAACTGAGGTCCCTGTGAGATGCTGATACAGTCCCTGGTGATTAGGTGGGGCATCTCATGTTACAACAGGTTCATGATAGGTATACATAGATTAGGTATACATAGATTTATGGGGAATGTATTTGTGCACGATACTACAACTTGTAAAGGATAGAGTTTTTATTTAAGCAATTGGTTAGTCTGTTATAATAGAGTCTTTCCAAGAGCTTCGAGAACAGTGGTAGTACTGAGACTGGCCGATAGTGAAGTCAGAGGAGTCTTTTGCTTTGTAAATTGGGGTTACACGTGCAGTTTTGAGTCATGATGGAAAGATGCCTTGTATTAGTGATAGGTTGCAAATTGTGATTTAGTAGAGTCATTATATCATCTTGCATGCAATTTTTTAATACCACCCACTTAAAGTTATCAATTCTTGCACTTTTGTTAGGAATAATTAGCATTAGTATCTTTGAGATCTCCTCTGGGTCAGTAGGGTTTAGAAAGATTGAGGATGGATAATTGTCTGACAGATAATCTCGCATGCTAGGACTTGCATTGGCTAATGTTTAATAAAATATTCATTAAACAATTCTACCGACCTTTTTATTGGAATTGTGAAAAACATGTGTTTTCACTATTACTTTTTTCAGGGTCCATAAAAATGTCCATAAACAGGTAAAGAACTAAAGCAATTAAACTAGTCCAGTTTTCGCGTCAGACAACATGTGCCAGTTGTTGTCAAACATGGCATGTTGATTTCAACAATTAACACAATAATAATTCTTTTCTACGGATGCACCGAAAGGGGCATGGGATGCAATGGACCTTTCCATTTTTAGCTATGCCCCGCCCATCACTAGCTAAGCTCCACCCACACCTCGCCGTGTTTGGATTGATCGATCCCCGAATGCCCTAGCTATCAATTTCCTGAAAACTATACAGGGAAGCTGTTGAATATTTTGTAACTAATTTGACTGGCTGCTGTTGGCCTATGGCAGCAACAGCGCCTAGTCAAATTAGTTTCAAAATATTCAACAGAATATTTATTAAATAGTAAAAGCAAACAATTTGTACAACAAGGCATAGACCGTCTTCAAATATGCGTTCGTGACGTACTTATCGAGTCATCCATTATGATGTCATTCTACACACGGCGTAGATGATAATGACGTCATATGATGGGTGCATACTCTGGAAAGGTGAATTATGTTGTTTTCTAATCTCGATTGATGTTTCTCACGCACATACCCAATCCAAACACGGCCATATAGTTACTATATATGGCGAACATGAAAACAATTTTAACGTTTTATGTGATGCAAAACAATCCTTATTTATATTTTAAACACCAGATTTACTACTTTATAAAGCAAGGATACAGGATTTTAATTTTGAAAATAGTATTGCTGCTGTCTATGTATACTGAGAATTACGAAAAATGGAATTTGACCAGATCTAGATTTACTACAATAAATTAAGTTGAACTCCCATTTTAGCGGCCTTTGTATCATTAGTTTTGCTAACAAACTCGATCTCCTGTTGTCATATCATAGACAGTTGTGTCATATCACTATCTTATCACTAGATAAATAACAGATTTACATCACTCTTAGAAACTGGTATACCTATATATAAGTACACAGAAACTCTCTGAAAACAGATATTGTGTATTTACATACGGTAAATTTATTTGGAGGAATTAAATTCCTGTATTATTTCACTTCGCACTTGCTAATTACAACATAAAAGTAATTTATTGACAAAAGCTTTACATTCTTATGCAATAGACAAAACTGACCGACCACACCCTGTTAGAAACCGGTGGGCCCCTTACTTGGACCATACACGTAGAATTTAGAAGTATAAAAAAAATTTCTACTGGTCACGCTCGCGCATGCATCTACTTATGCAATCGGCAAAACTGTCCGCACCATGTTACAAAACCGATATGATAGAAACCCTACCTCGGTGTTGGGAAACCGATACTCGGACCACATTGCCTTTGAATTTTCGTCCATCCATATCACTACCACATATCCCCCTACTACATGTATATATACCTACTATATATAATATAGGTATATATACATGTTTTAGGGATATGTGGTAGTCAGTGATATGGATGGACGAAAATTCAAAGGCCTGTGCTCAGACCATAAACCTTTAAATATTTGCATTAAATGTGAAGACAGGGGAGATAACTCGTTATTTCCCTTTATTGTTATTAAATATACATGATTACGTCTACATTCAGTAAATGCTGTTGAATGATAGAAGCAAACAGTTTTGTCTGCTCAATCTGTTGAAATACATACAAAGTAACCTCAAATAATCCAGAAGAACCAAGCAATAAATAATTCGAATATTATTTTATAAAGTCGCAAACCATTTTACGTATTTCAACAAAGCGCCCTATCAAAGAATTCTTTAATGGTGTTCTCTAATAAGGCGAAAGCCTTCATTTAATGAAGTTTCAAATGTTTTTGTGTAATCCTATGTTTAAAACATAGGAATAAATGTTCAAATTGAAAAAGAATACATTTTTAATTTCTTTTTTGTAGCTTGTTTGACTACAATGTCATCTAAAAACGGATAGTGCATTAGGCATGACTACTTTGTCTATTTGCAGACAAGAGATTCAAGATTCAATGTTATTTATTTGGTTCTTGGATACCAATTTACATACTTTCAATACAGGTATGTAAGCCGAAGGCATTGCCTATAGTGGTGGCGGACACCTAACATTAAACATACATATACAATTATACACACAGCTTAGCATAGGATGTGAGACATATTTGTGAATGTACAGATACGGCATTGAGCTAAGTAGACATAGAAAAAAGAACAAACGATACAATACATCTATGTTTTTCCTTTTAGTTATTGAGATTAGAGATTTATATTGAGGGGTGGGGGGGGGGGGGGAGGAAGGGGATAGGGGGGGGGGGGGGGGGGGGGGGGGTGTCATGCATGCTAATTACCCCCAGCTCAACCCATAGGTTGCTATTTAGTAGTAGCACTTGTTGAGGTGCGTCAGATTGAAGGAAGCAGTAGTCACGATAGCTGTAATAGTGCATTATGGCGGAGTAGTAGTCGTAGTAGTAGTAGTAGTAGTAGTAGTAGTAGTAGTAGTAGTAGTAGTAGTAGTAGTAGTAGTAGTAGTAGTAGTAGTAGTAGTAGTGGGTGGTTGTTATGATAGTAGCTGGTTGTTATGATATAGTAGCTATGGCAATGATACAGGAGTGTGTAATCTTGGCATCGTGTTTTCCAGATCTAGTATGCATTGAGTATGCTAGTTTTAATTATGTCTTGTGTGGATTTAGATGTTGTTTGCAAAGCTGTGGGTTATAGATTTAGGTAGGATTTTGTGATGAAAGGCTTTGGAAATGTTGATCATCTGTGACTTGCCTATGTCTGTGAGACCAAGACTATTTTTGAAAATGTTATCACTGCAATGGTTATCGAGCCAGTCTTTCCGGTAGTAAAATTTCAAATAAAAGTCTCGTCTTGGTCTGCAAATGAACGTTTTCTATGAGAAATTTTAATTTCAACGCACGTGCCTAATCCAAACACGGCCATAGTTTCTATATATTTGGCTTTATATTTTTAGCTTATAAATAGCTTGATCCACAAATATGTTCATCATGAAAACAAAAAACTGTAAACCTGTTTTAAAGACTTTAGCAAAGCTTTCGACAAAGTGAACCGTAATTTAGTATTGGCCAAACTTGTAGAAAGTGGTATTAGAGGGCAGACTTAATAAAATCCATGTACTCCTGTACTAGATAGAGAGCTAAAACTGTCAATGGCGTATCTAAAAGCCTTTTTTAAAAGTAACACTGGTATAAAGCAAGGTGATAACCTTAGCCCCACCCTGTTCGTTCTATTCGTAGATGGCATTGGCGATATCTTCAATGACTCTTGCGAAACAGTAAGACTAACCAATGAAAGCTCTAAGTCATTTGCTCTATGCTGACAACCTATTATCATCCCTCACACTTTTCGAAGAAAATGTGGGGATTATGTGATGCGACCTGCGTGCATGCGCGAGTGTGTGCGTGCGTGCGATCATGACACTGCGAATTTAGTTCTGCCCCCCCCCCCCCACCCCGGGGGGGGGGGGGGGGGGCTGAGCCCAGGGGTCAAAAGGTCAAAATTGGGTAGTAATTATCGATTTTAATGCAACTCCTCATAGACCATTTCAGATAGAAACTTGAAACTTTGGGGATGATTGCACATATGGACAGGAAATGTGCATGACACTTTTGGAATGTTGGCATAAACCCCAGGGACAGGGCCCTGGTGGTGGGGAATTAGACTTAGTCTTAGACTAGCTTGGCATACCCTAGCCTATTTTAGCCTAACATACCATAGCTTTCGGCTTAGTCTAACATAGGCTAGCCTAGGCATAGTTTGCGTAGTCTAATCTAAGGCCAACTTAGGCTAGGGGGGGGGGGGGGACCTAGAATACCTTAGCCTAGCCTAGCCTAGCCTAGCCCAGCCACCCACCCTCCCGCCCCACCTCCTCTGCCTCAAGAAATCCATTAGTACTATAACCGGTACGCAGAAGTGGACTACGTCACAGAAAATGTGTAGATCACGAATACTGGTTATAATTAAAGTTTTACGGTAATAGCTATTCTATCTTTCAGGGGCCATATATCCATTTGTTTAGCTTTAAAAACATCAATTTCCATCTATTTTACCCTGGCACTGCAGAATAAGGTGGTATGTTAAAGAAATGTGTTTCGTGCGCATCTATTGAATGTAGTAAAGCGGCGCAGCAAGAATCGTGTTCCCTGAAGGAACCAAGTGGCGAGGAATCTATCCTTCTGCATGTCAAACTGATGGTAGGGGGCGGCTGAAAACGTCAAATGTGGGCAGCATTCGATTGTAATGCAACTTCTCCTATACTGCCCTACATTGACAAAAGGAAGTATGTCCAAGAACTAATTTTTTGAGAAAATAAATAAAATGCATTTATGGCTAGCCATGTGTCAATTTCCAGCACATTTCTGTCAAAATTATATCAGAGCGACACATATGTGTTAAAGATTACCATTATTTAAAGGAAAATCAGAATTGGTTCCTTTTAAACAAATTATAGTGACATACTTCCTTTTGCCATTGTATATCTGTGTTTCTAGTGTTCAAATTCCAGAGTAATCACACTTTACATCCTTTTGTCAGTGTAAATTCACATTTACTCCCTTTTGTAATTAAAGAAACGTAATGGGATAGATGAAAAGAGGGTTCTGTATCCAGGTTTCTTCTTACAATAAACATTGTTTTAGGTTTGAAAATACTAAAAATCGCTCGAGTCCAAAAATTTATTTTCAAGTAAACACAAAACAATATGTAAATGTGTTCCTACAACAAAACCAAATGATCAATTTTTCCAAAAAATTTACAGTTTCATTAAATTATTTTCACATAAAAAATACATGACGTAAATGTGTTTTTAGAAACAAAATGTCACATTCTCAACTAATTTTACAGTTTCGTTACATAATTTTAACAGAAAAACATTTCATTAGGAAATTTAGGTGAAAACACAAATATGATTATTTAAAGTAGGCTAAGCCTAAACATCATGGCCTGAATTCAATAAGGAGGTGTAGCTAGACTCAGAATAGTCACCATTATCGTGGCAAGAATGGTTCACCATAGAAATTAGGCCTTATACACCATATAATAATTGATTCGACATGTGCTCATGGCAAAATCTACTTCAAACCATTTACGGAATCGATGCTATTGAGAATTCTGAGTCCCACGTGGCCCAATCATGCCATGCATAAAAATGTGGCGGTATGGTCAGGTGAGCTAAAAATTTCACACATTTTATTTTGTTTACATACTTTTATATATTAACTCTAGATTTAAAAGAGCATAGCATCGGATATACTATTTATACTATTTGCAAAGATATTTATTTATATTTTGCATTCTACGCTATAATAATAATAATAATAATAATAATAATAATAATAATAATAATAATAATAATAATAATAGTGACTTTGCTTATTATCTTATTTTTAATGGTAAACTGGAGCTGTAGCCTTATAGTCTAGTTCTAGGAAAACTGACCAATTTTTTAATTTAATAGCGGATCTGGTTTGTAGACCTGACTTGTAAATTATTAAATCATGTACTTTGAACAAACCATATTATATGTTTACAAGTAGACTGTACTCAATAGTGCAAATCCATACCTTTTTATGCCCTTGTTACATGCAGTGACAGCACCATGCATGACACATGAGCTAGACATATGCCCTTTTGATATGCAAATTAGATATCTTTGACTGAAGATATTTCATTGACAAAAGGAAGTATGTTCAGCATTTACAATGACAAAAGGGAGTATGTGTAATATACTTCCTTCTGTCAAAGGAAATGCAGTTACTTCCTTTTGTCATTGTAATTGTCTGTGATGTGGAAGACATACATCATGTAGTTATTTTATAACTAAAAATCTAAAAAGAATTTTACATTGGCAATAGTTCCATTGAAAAGAGCAGGTCCAAATTAGGCAAGATGTGTCAAAATCTCAATTTTGAATTTCTTTTTACTTACCCCCCCCCCCTTCCCCCCCCCCCCCCTTTGTCAGTGGAGGGCAGTATACCATTTCAGATAGAAACTTTAAACTTTGGGGATGATTGCACATATGGCCAGGGATGCGCATGACACCTTTGGAATTTTGGTATGACCCCAGGCTACGGGGTAAAGATACAATTTTTGCCATGTCGCAATCATTTTCAAGTCAATGATGAGTAGACTACAGCATAAGGAATTATTTTGATCTTGGGTCAAACTGAGGGTAGGGGCGGGGTCAAAAGTGAGCACCAATCGATTGTAAAGCAACTCCTCGTAGACCATTTCACATAGAAACTTGAAACTTTGGGTATCATTACACATATGGCCAGGGATGCGCATGGCACTTTTGAAACACCAGGGGTAGGGCTTAGGGGGTGGGGACCGTGGGTTAAAAATTAGATTTGTCCAAACGTGGTCATGTCACATATCATTTTGAAGCCCATGAGTAGTAGACTACCGTACAAGGAATTATTTTGCTCTTGGGTCAAAGTTAGGGTAGGGGCGTGGTCAAAAGTTCAAAATTGGGCACCAATCGAGTGTAACGCAACTCTGCACACCATGTTAGATAGAAATGTGAAACTTTTGGGATAATTACACCTATGGGCAAGGATGCACATGACACATTGGAATTTTGATATCAACCCCAGGAGCTGGGTGCGGGAAATGGTGGGCAAAAAATAAATCTTATCAAATGTGGGCATGTCCCATATCATTTTGAAGCTTGTAGTTAGTAGACTACAGTACAACAGATTATCTTGTTCTTGAGTCAATCTGAGAGCAGTAGCCAAGGGTCAAATGTGCAAATTGGGCATCAGCCAATTGTTGGAATTTTGAAACCCATTACCCATTGAATTTACATTTCAAGGAATTTTTTGGTGTTTTGGTCAAAGTGAAGGTAAAGCTAGAAGTGGTGAATGTGTGGGGATTTGAGACGCCACGCCATCGACTGCGCATTCTAGTTGTTGTCTGAATCTGCTACTGGACCACAGAACTGCCTTGATAAACTGAAAGGTTTTTGTGATAAAATGCTACTAAAGGTTAATCTTGACAAAGCCAAACCATAATATTTAACAAGTCTGGCAAGAAATGCAAGAATATTTCATTCACATTTGGTAGCGATCCACTAGTGATAACTATTGATAATTATTGCTATCCCGGTACCACATTTCAGACCACAGGAATCTTTACCCAGAATCTAAAGAACCAGTACAATAAGGCATTGAGGTCATACTTCAAGATTAAATCAAGTTACATGCAATTTGGTGGCATAAATCCAAACGTTCAACTAAAACTGTTTAATGCACTAATCAAGCCAATACTACCATACCATGGAGACATTTGGGGGCCCAAAAGCTGCTAACTATTCCTGGAAAATAAATTTGATAGGTAATTGGATAACAAGTTCTACTTTAAAAAGTTACTAAGTAAATTCTGCAAAAACGTCACTGGAGTGTACAAGTATGCATCCAAAATAGCCGCGAAGGCTGAGATGGGAATATTCCCTCTCTCTAGTGAAGTAATTGTTAAAATTATCAATCATTGGACCGGGGTCCTATCATGACCTAATATCAGAATTGTGAAACAGGCCTACTTGTCTGATCTTAAACTAATCCAGGATACAACAACCACAATGGCTAACATCAATACATGGCTAAGAGTAGTAAAGGACATATTAACAGCGGCTGGACTTGCATACGTCTGGAAGAGACACAATCCAGACATGCACACGGTACACATAGTAAGAAAACATTTAGAAGACCAATACAAACAATATTTCTTTAACACCATCCAAAATTCTTCAAAACTCACAACCTATATGGAGTATAGGCACATAAAACAAAACTATAAAACAAAACTACTCATTCCTCATTGAGTCATACCTTACCTCCCACATACCATTCAAACATCGTTCAGCTGTAGCCAAACTTAGAATTAGTGCCCACCAACTAGAAATTGAAACTGGGCAGTACAGCAAGACGGGAAGACAAGATAGAATATGTATACTATGTAAAAAAAAACCAGGTGGTTGATGAAACACACTTCCTTTCTAAATGTGAAAGCCTGTTAGACCGCAAAAAATCTAATTTCCCACATCTCGCAAACCCGTGTTCATCATAGGACCCTGTATTACATCTTGCTGATATACTGTCATTTAAGCAAGCCACTAGAATAGACACAGCAAAAACATGCAAAGCGATCTACAACACGATGGAATGTAGGAAGAGAATCATCTCTGGTATGTCAGCCACAACATAATCAAAGTACAGCGCATCCCCTCTCTAACCGTAGTAAACATTGTAGAGTCGGAACTGCACAACCTACAGTCACTCAACCTATACTTGTATATTATAATACGCCAACCTAGCTTATGGGCGAGATGTACTTGTAGCAATTGTGCGTGCGTGCGTGCTTGCGTGCGTGCGTGCGTGCACATGCGTTCGTGAGCGTACGCATGCGTAAGTGCATACATGCATGTATCAGTGCGTGTGACTGCCTGTCTGCATGCATGCGTGCGTGCGTGTTCTTTCCTGCTTGATCGTGTGATTTAATTGTCTCACTAACAATCGGTCTGCGGCAAGCCACCAGACCTATCTCCAATGGCCAATAACTCTGGACTGACTGAGTGTTTTGACAACAACTTGACTCGAGGTTGTTGGTGTCTTAGCCACCAACAACTTTCATTATCCCAACGTTTTAAAAAGCCGTCGGGGATATTGTAATCGCCTCCGTCCGTCTGCCCGTCCGTCTGTCTGTCACGCCATCTCCTCCCACACCATTGGGTGGAATTAAATCAAAATTGGTATGTGGGTACCCATATGATTCCGCTTTGCAAGACGATATTTAGATTTGGCTCCGCCCCCAGGGGTGTGTGGCAGAGGCCAAAAGGTTAAATCAGTTGTAACGCATCTCCTTTGAAATCGTTAGACGGCACTCAACCAAATTTGATATCTGAGTTACCCATATGATTGCGGAGTGCAAAAGGCCAGTTAGGTTTGGCTCCGCCCCCGGTGTGCGTGCGTGCGTGCGTGCGTGCGTGCGTGCGTGCGTGCGTGCGTGCGTGCGTGCGTGCGTGCGTGCGTGCGTGCGTGCGTGCGTGCGTGCGTGCGTGCGTGCGTGCGTGCGTGGGGTGTGGGGGAAGGGGTCAAACGGCCAAATTTTAACTTGCCGAAATTGATTGTAATGCATCTCCTCCGAAACCGTCGGACAGAATTCAACCAAATTTGGTCTGTGGGTTACCCATATCAATGTGAAGCACATGAGCACATTTACATTTGGCCGCGCCCCCCATGGGTGTGGATGGGGTCAAAAGGTCATGAAATTGATTGTAATGCAACTCCTCGGAAATCGTTAGACGGAACTCAACCACAGTTGATATCTGAGTTACCCATATGATTGTGGAGTGCACGAGGCCATTTAGATTTGCCTCCGCCCACAGGGGGCGGGAGAGGGGTCAAAGGGTCAAATTTTAACCTGCGGAAATTCATTTAACGCATCTGCTCCGAAACCATTGAATAGAATTCAACCAAATTTGGTGTGTGAGTTACCTATAGCAATGTGGAGTGCATAATCACATTGACATTTGGCCCAGTCCAATGGGTGGGGAATGGGGTCAAAAGGTCATGAAATTGATTGTAATGCAACTCCGTTGACACTGTTGGATGGAATTCAACCAAATTTAGTATGTCAGTTACCCATATCAATTTGGAGTGGATGAGCACAATTACATTTGACCCCAACCCCATGGTGTGTGGGAGGGGGGGGTTAAAAGGTCGTGAAATTGACTGTAATCCTCTGACACTATTGTACAACATTCAACCAAATTTGGTATGTGAGTTACCCATATGATTGCGGAGTGCAAAAGGCCAGTTAGATTTGGCTCCGCCCCCGGTGCGTGCGTGCGTGCGTGCGTGCGTGCGTGCGTGCGTGCGTGCGTGCGTGCGTGCGTGCGTGCGTGCGTGCGTGCGTGCGTGCGTGCGTGCGTGGGGTGTGTGGGGGAAGGGGTGAAAAGGCCAAATTTTAACTTGCCGAAATTGATTGTAATGCATCTCCTCCGAAGCCGTCGGACAGAATTCAACCAAATTTGGTCTGTGGGTTACCCATATCAATGTGAAGCACATGAGTACATTTACATTTGGCCCCGCCCCAATGGGTGGGTGGGCGGGTCAAAAGGTCAAAGATTTTATTGTAATGCAACTCCTCTGACACTGATGGACGGAATTCAACCAAATTTAGTATGTCAGTTACCCATATCAATGTGGAGTGGATGAGCACATGTACATTTGGCCACGCCACCAAGGGTGTGGATGGGGTCAAAAGGTCATGAAATTGATTGTAATGCAACTCCTCTGAAATCGTTAGACGGAACTCAACCAAAGTTGATATCTGAGTTACCTATGATTGTGGAGTGCACGAGGCCATTTAGATTTGGCTCCGCCCACAAGAGGCGGGAGAGGGGTTAAAGGGTCAAATTTTAACCTGCGGAAATTGATTTAACGCATCTGCTCCGAAACCATTAAATAGAATTCAACCAAATTTGGTGTGTGAGTTACCTATATCAATGTGGAGTGCATAATCACATTGACATTTGACCCCGCCCCATGGGTGGGGAATGGGGTCAAAAGGTCATGAAATTGATTGTAATGCAACTCCGTTGACACAGTTGGATGGAATTCAACCAAATTTAGTATGTCAGTTACCCATATCAATGTGGAGTGGATGAGCACAATTACATTTGACCCCAACCCCATGGTGTGTGGGAGGGGGTCAAAAGGTCATGAAATTGATTGTAATCCTCTGACACTATTGTACAACATTCAACCAAATTTGGTATGTGGGTTACCCATATGATTGCGGAGTGCAAAAGGCCAGTTAGATTTGGCTCCGCCCCGGTGTGTGTGCGTGCGTGCGTGCGTGGGGTGTGTGGGGGAAGGGGTGAAAAGGCCAAATTTTAACTTGCCGAAATTGATTGTAATGCATCTCCTCCGAAGCCGTCAGACAGAATTCAACCAAATTTGGTCTGTGGGTTACCCATATCAATGTGAAGCACATGAGTACATTTACATTTGGCCCCGCCCCCATGGGTGGGTGGGGGTGGGTCAAAAGGTCAAAGATTTTATTGTAATGCAACTCCTCTGACACTGATGGACGGAATTCAGCCAAATTTAGTATGCCAGTTACCCATATCAATGTGGAGTGGATGAGCACATTTACATTTGGCCACGCCACCAAGGGTGTGGATGGGGTCAAAAGGACATGAAATTGATTGTAATGCAACTCCTCTGAAATCGTTAGACGGAACTCAACCAAAGTTGATATCTGAGTTACCTATGATTGTGGAGTGCACGAGGCCATTTAGATTTGGCTTCGCCCACAAGAGGCGGGAGAGGGGTTAAAGGGTCAAATTTTAACCTGCGGAAATTGATTTAACGCATCTGCTCCGAAACCATTAAATAGAATTCAACCAAATTTGGTGTGTGAGTTACCTATATCAATGTGTAGTGCATAATCACATTGACATTTGACCCCGCCCCATGGGTGGGGAATGGGGTCAAAAGGTCATGAAATTGATTGTAATGCAACTCCGTTGACACAGTTGGATGGAATTCAACCAAATTTAGTATGTCAGTTACCCATATCAATGTGGAGTGGATGAGCACAATTACATTTGACCCCAACCCCATGGTGTGTGGGAGGGGGTCAAAAGGTCATGAAATTGATTGTAATCCTCTGACACTATTGTACAACATTCAACAAAATTTGGTATGTGGGTTACCCATATGATTGCGGAGTGCAAAAGGACGTTTACATTTGGCCCGGGGTGGGTTGTGGGGGGGGGGGGGAATCAAAAGTTCAAAGCAATGAACATGGGGATTTGCGATGACGCATCGATCATCGACCGATCAATGTAGTTTGAGTTGTTTTCGACACAGTTGGCAAGCTCAGGGTTGAACCACATGGAGGGTGTAGTCTATGGAAACTTGGTGGGTAGATTATTAAACTGATTCTCGGCACCATTGAGTTAATTTAAAGTAAAAAAAGGCTGGAGCCAGTGATGATTTGGATGATGTGATCGTGCAGAACTGAACAACATGATGCGTACAGTTAACCTGATGGCATTAGTATTATTGATTGATTTTAATAACGTATATGTCTGTGTATTTCTATTTTGCTGACATTGTATACCCAACTGTAAATGTATGATTATTAGCCAATTGGCATAAAAAGCTAATAAATATTACTTACTATTTGGTAAAATCTAAAGTAATTGTAACGTTTTATGGTAGGCAAAATGTACAATCCTTATTTTCATTTTAAACACCACGTTTACTACTTTACAAACTTTGAAAATGATGTTGCCGCTGTCTATATATACCGGCTGCTGTCTATATATACCGGCTATTACGAAAAATTGAATTTGACCAGGTCTATAGGCCTACTATACTAACTTAAGTTGTGCTCCCTTTTCAGCGGCATTTGTAGGGTTATTTTTGCTGATAAACTTTCATGTTGTCATATCAGAGACAGTGGTGTAATATATCAGATCTCAATCATCTTGAATCTTCGTCTGATATCCGTTTTCTCAATGGATATATCAGATGCCGACACTCTACTATAAAATATCTAATGTTAATGTCACACCTACCAACAACTTCTCACCCCAAATACTACTGTGACTTTGTTAAGCACCCCCCCCCCACCCCAACCCACTGTACCATATTTAAAAAACCTGTATCTACAATCAAAAATCCTAGTTGGAATCTAAAAGACCCTTTATATGTAGAATACGCTACATGTATAACAATCATGACAACATGGTAAAAAAAAAGATGTTGTGCCGTCCTGTGTTCTGTGTTTACTCATGGATGTTTGTATAATTAACTATCACCCTATATATTGTAAGGTTTTGTTTTGTGTGTAGGGGGCTATCGACTCATAGGCTCTGCCTTTGATGGACTGCCCAATTGTAATGTCTGTATATTGTATATTAAGCATGAAATAAATAATCTTGAAACTTTAATCTTGAAATATACCATCCCTGTTAGAAATTGTTACCCTAAGTAGGCCTACACACAATCTCTCTGGAACTGATTATTGTCTGATACTGTGTATTTACACACGGTAGATAGCCCTGTAGGTTGGGCTTAGAATACACCTTCCGTATCCTCTGCGTGTCGTAAGAGGCGACTAAAGGAGGTAAGGGTGAGGTAACCCTGACAGAAACCTCGAGTGCTGAAGACGGAGGTTCCAGGCCGCACGGCGCACTCTAATAAACCATGGATCCACGCACTTAACGCTTATGATCATGTCGATAGTCACTTTAGGACTGGCGGTATGATCAGCGAACGAAAAGAAGAAGAAGACGGTAAATTTATTTGGGGGAATTAAGAAATTTTAATGCATATCCCTGAACACTTGTTAATTACTAAATAGAAGCCATTTCTTCACAAAAGCTTTACATTCTTATGCAATCGGCAAAACTGTCCTTACCCTATTACAAAACCGATATTATATAGAACCCGATACTCGGTGTTAGAAAACCTTTAAATATTTATGGTAAATTTGACAACAAGGGAGATAAATCGTTATTGCTCTTTATCGTTATTACGATTATATTAATACATGATTACGTCTAGATTCAGTAAATACCGTTGAATGATAGACAAAAACGGTTTTCTCTGTCAATCCGCTGAAAGATATCCACGTTAACTCAAATAATCCATAGAAACCAGACAATAATTAATTGAAACCCTATTTTATAAAGTGAAAACCATGTTACATATATCAACAATGTACTTTATCTACGAATTCCTTAATTTTAACTTTGAATAAGGCGTAAGCCTTTAATTTAATGAAGTTTCAAATGTTTTTGTATAATCCTATGTTTTAAACATAGGATACAGTTCTTTAATTAAAAGTATGTTCAACTATAACTTCTTTTAACAATTTTTTTTTTATAAAATCGGATACCATGTGTTTAATTTATAGTCATATAACATGTCAAGCTTGTGTTCTGGTGCTTTTGAATTAAAGTGATAAGTTAGACATTGATTTACTATAAATAAGGAATAGCTCAATCACATTGACTTAGATCTAATACCCGTCTTTTCAATGAATATGTACACATCATAAAATAAAAAAGTTGTTTCCAAAGTATTCAACATAATGTTTACTAAATTGTAAATCCATCAAAGACATAATTACTTGACGGACGTTTCAATTTTCAACTTTCATAACTGATTTAAGATACGTCATTATGATTGTGACATCGGCCTCCTATAGTGACCCTTTCAATTTATGAAATATTATCAATATTGGCTCAGGAGCTTATGTTAGGCTGCTGAGCATAAGACCCTTGAGCCTCGTGTTGTCAATCTCAGGGAAGTTACATATTATCAGCCAATACCAGGTCTTGGACATGTATTGTAAAGACATACTAACTGTAAAGACATACTAACAGAATGCTTTTTATTATTAGTCTTACTATTCTTAGTAGTATTACCATTATTCATTATCATAATTACTTCTTTTGTAACGGAGGCAGTGCAATCGCTGAAAAATTGTAACCATAAATAATGTTAATGTATATAAGTAAATATCCAATTGCATGTTATGGTAAAATTATTAGGTAAAATTGTAACATACCGCCTTTAATAGTTTTGTAGGGAAAGAGTCGAATCTAAGTCAGCTTGACTTGTGACTCAATCCCATTGTTATTAATTGACAATAAAATATGTTTAAAGCAAAACATAAAATAAATAATATTAAATTTGATTTAATAGATATTGTTTAATTTGTTTAAACTTACAGGTCTCTATTATAACTTTGTAAAATTGAACAAAAACAAAGTTATAATAGAGACCTGTAAGTTTAAACAAATTAAACAATATCTATTAAATCAAATTTAATATTATTTATTTTATGTTTTGTTTTAAACATATTTTATATATATCGTAAACAGCATATCATACAGAACCGCTTCAGATATTTTAATGAAACGTGTTGGTCGAGATGCTTAAATTCGTGAGTACTGAAATTCGTGAATTTGTTTTTATCGCTCTCGTTCTATGATGTAACGTTGCACGGAACGCATCTATACACAGTAGCCACGTTGTTATTGACAGTTCTGAAGCCTTTGACAAAGTTTTGAGGAAAATACGGTCAAAGCAAGAAACTTTTCATACAATTACTGATGGTAGTGATAAAAATTGCAAGCTTCCTTAATGCACTTTCTTAGATTACTTACTTGCGCTTATTTAGCACCTAAAATGAGCAATTTTTACAATCCAAAGTTACCACCTGCTTTGGTTACATTTTTTCGCCGCGTCGGATTAGTCTGATTGACGGGAGCGCGTCTAAATTTTATTGGAGAGGCTCTAGAGGAAGGGGTGGGTGCTTATTAATCATTTACCAAAGTGTCAACATTAACATAAAGTGCACACATGTTTTTTTAACGATAGAATTTTTTTTTATTCTTTCCTTTATGCCTGCTGAACATGTTTTAAAGACCCTAGCGTTAGCTCATTTCTCCAGCTCATTAATGTTGTGACTTTCATGTGACGTCACTACCTAACGAAAGCGGCATCTATTTGGGGTTTTTTTCATCTCTTCAAATGTATCAACTACTTTTATAGTATATACATTCATTTGTAGGACAAATTATTCGGTTAAAACGGGCAAAATTATCAGTTGAAACATTCAACAAACTAATACAGTGCTATTTAAGGATTTACAAGCATGTACCAGACAGCTGAAGATTCATAATCACCAATTCACGAAATTCGGTACCGCTATTTCACACATAACCTGGCGAGGTGGGTCAGTTCAAATGCTTGGGATTTGTTTAAAAATGAAAATTTTGTACTGAAATTTGTTCGTTTGTATTCGGAAGTGTTATTTCACATTGTGTTAAATTCTGGCGCAGATCTGTTTAAGAGTTTTCTTTCACAAGTGCATTACTTGGTTATAGATTCACGAACTTCAGTACCGATAGTGCCTCAGTTATGATACGCCTTTTGAAGAATTCACATTTATAGGTCCAATATTTTGGGCGAAAATTTACTTTTTAATGCAAAAACTCAAGATTTTTGTTAATTTCCTCGTAAACACCATATCATACAGAATCGCTTACGTTAATTTAATGAAACTTGACAGGTGACTTCTTTATGACGGGTAGATGTGCCGTTTGATTGATTCACCTTTATCGGACCAAGATATTGGGTGAAAATAGGCTTTTTGATGCAAAGACTCGCGATTTGTGTAAATTTTCGTGTAAACACCACATCGATCATACAGAACTGCTTCAGATATTTTAATGAAACTTGGTGTATAGGCCCCTACCTAAGTTATGATACGCAGATGTGCCTTTTGAAGAATTCACGTTTATAGGTCCGATATTTTGGTTGACAATTGGGCTTTTTAATGCAAAAACTCACGATTTTTGTCAATTTTTTCGTAAACACCATATTATACAGAATCGCTTAAGATAATTGAATGAAACCTGGCAGCGCCTGCCTTTATCTTTATAATGGGTAGATGTGCCTTTTGAAGGATTCACCTTTATCGGAGCAAGATTTTGGGTGAAAATGGGCTTTTTGATGCAAAAACTCACGATTCTTGTAAATTTTCTTGTAAACAGCACATCACTTAAAATAATTTAATGAAACTTTGCAGGTGGCTTCTTTTAGATGGGTAGAGGTTCCTTTGAATGATTCACCTTCACAAGTCCAAAATCTTGGATGAAAATTGGCGTTTTACTGCAAAAACTCGTGATTTTTGTCAATGTTCTCGTAAACAACATAACATACAGAATCGCTTAAAATAATTTGATGAAACCTAGCAGATGGCGCCTTTATGAATGCTAGAGATGCTTTTTGAAGTAATCACCATTATTATTATTATTTATTTATTTATTTTTTAATAATATGAAGGCTTTGATTAAAATTGCTACCTACTACATAGAGAAAGGTATTTTCAGTGATTGCGGGACCCACTGAGTCAAACAACGATTTATAGTTTAGATCTGGAAAAGATCTCTAAAGTTTGAATGGCCATGTTGTTGTTGTTGTTGTTGTTGTTGTTGTTGTTGTTGTTCTTGTTGTTGTTCTTGTTGTTGTTGTTTACATTTGTTTATTTTTGCTACTCCTCATTCTGTTTTCATCTAATCCCGCTGAAACTTCCCACACCTATTGTCCTATTGTAGAAATAAGTACCAACATTAGTACAGGGGCAGGGACGGATTCATGAATTTCAGTTAGGGGGAGTTAGTAGTCTGAGTGGGATGGCCTACTCTAGCAAGGGTTCCGAGGGCCTCCAGCAGGAGATTTTGAAAAATAGATGCTCTGAGAAGCCTTCTCCTGCACTCAGTGTAACAAAAATTATTTTTTCTTTCGAAAATGTATTAATATCATGAATTCAGGACGCTTTGAAGACGTGGTCCCAGGAGTGTGATCTAGGTGTTATCCCCCCCCCCCTCCCTCCACCACCCACTCACACCCCACCCACCAGAGAATTTGGAAATCTGGATGTTCGCAAAAGGCCTCTGCTATATTTCTGTGTGTAAAAATGTACCTTTAGTTAGCTATGAAAGTATTCATTTTTACCTATTTTCGTTTGAAAATAACATCTACATGACATATCTGTGAGAAAATGCACGTGCACGTGCACGTAGGCCCATGCGTAGCCGCAAGGTATCCACCGCGGTACTCATGCACCGCATACCCGCGGAGGCAAATATCTGAATAATTATCTTCAATATTATTTTTTGGCACATGAACTGTTTACGAAGTGGCCTTTCTTTAGCGATACCAATATAACTTTTTTACCGTGGATGGGTGGGGGTGGTTATATGGGGTGGTGGAGGGGGGTGGGGGTGGGGGTGGGGGTGGGGTGGTAGCGCCTTTGTAAAATAGGAGTGCTACGAAAATAGAGTCGTTGGCTGGCATCGTCTCACATCATCGGGTAACGGACATAATATAACAGAAATCATGATCACTTAGAACGTGGTAGCATATTAACTTCTTTTCCTCATGAAAATGCCTGTTTCTCCAAAACCACATTATCCTTTTCGGAAGAATATGCATGTTATAAGCCAGACAATTTTTTAGAAAACGCTAAATATGTGTTGTCATTCAAATACTGCCAAATTAAAGGATAACTACCCTCATCTATTAATAGTTACTCCGCGATCTAATATGGCACTCATAAACTGTGCAGGTAATTTTAAGCTTTTTATCATGCCGCTAAAAAGATATTCAGGATTTAGTAGCTAAATGTTGGTACAGTTCTACACCTTAGGATGGCTGCCATGTTCAACCAATCAAAAAACACCTAATGTGTTTGCCTCGGTATATACGCTCAGTCATAGAGGTGCCAGCTATAGTTTGACAATGTAGTGCCATAGCAACCATACAGGCAAGCTGTTGAATATTTTGAAACTAATTTGACTCTAAGTTGTTGCTGCCTTAAATTAGTTCCAAAATATTCAAAAGATAACAATTACATAATAAAGAATGTAATGCATGACACTTACACGGCAGCACATACTATAGCTTGAGGAGACAAAATGGTAACAATCACTGTTCAACGTTTACTCGATATTACAAAGCAGATAATTGTGATACAGATAAGGGAATGTGACAGGATATGAATGATATGGAATCTGTAAATCACAACCTATCGGTGCATAAACATTCGAGATGAGATTAGCGTCACTTTAAGCAATTTGTCGCGTTATAGCATCAATCATTAGCCTGCCCAAAAATTAAATAGCGTGGTTACAAGCAACATGCATTTTCTTAGGCGAAATAGTGTTTGGTTGAGATCGTCCAGATTAACAGAACAGTTTGTCGTGAAAGGCACCGAAAAGATAACGCCTGTATTCTTTCCCCAGCAAAATATAATGTAAAACAACTCACTTTCGTGAATGCTTTTGGATATTTTATAACAGATGACAAAATATTGACGAGTGGAGAATTTGTTAATCTCTGCACGTCGGCATAGCCTGTTTACTATGACTGGGATACGTGCAATATGGGGAATTTTTTTTAATGCATGGTGTTGCGCAGTTAGATTATTCTGTTAGACCGGTGGTAGGAGGGGAAGGATCTTCACTAGAAGAGGGACACAGTTTCATCCAACTTTTCCCAACCATTTTTTGTGTGTAGATTACGAATCTGAAAGATGATCAGTCAGGCTCAGGGAACGTTTCCGAGATATCGGGGTGGGGGTGGCAAAGGTCAACAAAGTTCAAATTTGGCCCATTATAAGAGTCATTATATAACTAATTCTGAATACTAAAAATGCAGTGTTTTCTGACTATTTTATGCTTTCAAATGTCTAATCTCTATGAAAACAACAAATCAAATCATTTGAGGTCTAACCTTAACTCAAAGGTCAACAAATAACAATTGGTGCAAATTTAATTACATTTATCAAATCTAAAGACAGTGGTCGCAGTACACTCATCCACTATTCTCAGTACTCTGACGTTTGTCTGACATATCATCGCCGTCATTGTCTTAAGTCGATCTGAATGCAACTCCAGTGTCGACTCGCAACGTGGTAATGGTGCAGCGCGGATCGACCGGACGGGTACTGGCCGTCCCAGCTAAGCTGGGTACGGAACAGCCGTTCCGGATTCGCTCCAAGCACGCCCCCACACACACCCCACCACCCCTCCCCCACCCCTGAGTAGGATGGTACATGTATATAGGCCATATGAGAGAGGTTTTCGTTAAAAACAGCGAAGTCCGTTAGAACGCGTGGTGGGCATGCGTGCGCGTCAGAGCTTCCCTGACAACACGTGTCGGAATTGGGAGAAAGAGTATGCCTATAGGGTACCGAATCGGTACTTGTAATTTCTTTAAATTATATTGTTCTCGTCGTTCTTGGTAGAGATCAGGACCGGAATGAAACAAGGATTATAGAACCTTTAACCATTTTAAAATCGGACCAGAAATGGCCGAGTTATCAACAAAATTCCCGTTAAATTATTTACAAAATATTGCTTTTGACGTCGTAATCGCGTGTATGTATTAACTGAATGAGGAATGTGTTGTGCACGTGATAGCCACGTGACCACCTCTGACTGCACGCTGATTGGCTACTGCTCGGCCGCTGATTGGTCGAAGCGCCTGCCTCTGACGTCACGAGTAGTATAAAAGGGACGAAACATCGAAGATCGAGCGCATCATCGGCGTGGAAGCCCACCCATAAGGAGGACTGCTGGACCAGCGCAGGCTAGACGTGGGAAACTGCAAGCCGACGGTGATTCCATCGATCATCATCGCAGTGCCATTCGGATTTGAGTTCACCCGCGCCAGTAAGCAGTTCTCGACTTTCCGCGATATAACAATTTTGGACGCTCCCGAACGGCCATCAGGCGGCAAAACTAACTAAAGTAAGAACTCCCGGATCTGTTTGGTGTGCCGCAACAGCTATGCGGCGTATCCCTCACTGTGTGCCAGTTATTGTACATGCATAATTAATCATAACTGTAGCCCTCTCTGTTAATGGGCAACTTCCAACTTTCATCCCGCCGTCGCCGGACGGAAACGTTACAACAAACTGTTTAAATCATGTATCAGTTAAAAAGACTATCCAATGGATATCCTTTTATCCGTTCTTCTTCACCGTCATGAGAGTGTGCCACACCGATAACCTGCCTGCGGAACCTGCCTGTGGAAAACCTGCTTGTGGAGACCTGTTTGCGGATATCTTCCCTGCATTAAAGATCGTGCCATCTCGTGCTATTTTCATGTTAGCGCATCAATTTCAGTGACTAATGAACTTTCTCCGTACCGATGACCTGTGATATTTAGCTCGTGGGGTAAGTACGGGTCCACTATTAGGTTTCCACCCATCGCATCGCAAGTGCACGATGACCAGTATGGCTGGCTAGCTGTGGATCTCGGTGTTGCGGATCCCATATGACGTCTCTCCAGGAAATACAAAGACTGACTTCTAGAGCCGGTGGAACACTGATGTTCCAGTGGGGCCGTGCGACCACTGCCGCCAAGATTGAACCACACGATGTCGTCCCAACTATTTGTGTCACCGGTAGGTCTGTCCATACAAATTTAGAGAATGGAACAATGTAATTAAAACAGTAGAAATATGAATATATACTATACAAACAAGATGATCGTTTGACAGTAAATGAGCACACAATACTACACAATATAGAGCTAACTGGTGTTTTTTCCACGTGGTGTCGCCAGAGGTACCGCACAGATTCTTGAATCCGCAGAGGTATCCCCGCAAGAGAAGCAGCCACAACGAAGTCACTAAGTAGCTTAATATAAGCTAATATACCCCTAACACACACAAAGAAAACATTGTTGTTGCGAGAGGGAAGTGCCTTCGACACCGAAGCAGAGGAAAAGAGATGGCAAAAAAGACCACTCTTTTGTTCAACAGAAAAAAAATGCTAAGTGAGATCCTAGTGAAACCATAATTAATGTGATGCATACTGGTTTACGTGAAGACAGGACGAACGATTTCCGAAGAATTCCCAAGTCACCGTCTTATGTAGTTACAAAGATACTGTATTGTTAGATGCCGCCTTATTTATGCGGGCCTTCTGCTACAGTCTAACCTACCAATTAGTTGTTAGAAACGAAAACTAGCTTTGGCCGCAAGTGGCAGGGATTCCTACCTAACTTTAGATACAGTTGTCCAATGGGCGCAGATGCTCAGCTTCCTGTAGGTCGCTTTGGAATAGCATCTACCTCCAAAGACAGCATGCATACATGTTATGACACAAGGCATCCGAATTCGATGAAAATCCGCCTACCTTGCTCCACAACCACATAAAACATCACCTGGATAATGGCTACGTTTCACACAAGCAAGTTTGATTACTAACATGTCATTATTGTGGGAATGGAGAGATGAATATCCATCGCGAGCGTCATTCCCGTGAGGGCGTGGCAGATTCCAAGATCTCACCCAGACACTGCAACGAGTTTGATGGAGATGCACATCTCATCCATCACCGAGTCCTACGTATCTAACGCTTGACCTGTCGTTAGAATTAAATTCCAATATGCCCAGATATGCACTGCGGGCTGGTAAATAAACTAACTCACATTTATAACTATATGTTTTCGCAGTGCTTCCTTCATTGGCAGGGTTATCTAGCTAACAAGTATCCGAAGATACGGGGGAGATGTATGTGAATCAGCACTTTAACCATCACCGCTCGGAAACCTCCGATAGTTTCCCAGGGTCGGATCTGATCAACGTGCTGATGGGGAGTCCAAACAATTAATAAGCCATATGGCTGGTGGATCGTGGAAAGAGACAATAACTTAATATATATGCGGCCCAATAGGTAATTGGCCAATTTTACACACCCTTGCCGGAGTGTGGGGCTACATTACCGCAACAACCGGAAAAGAGGCATACTCTATTTGGCTCTAAGCGAAGAAATTGTCCCTAACCACTTTAACGTATCCTATCGAGCTGAATAGTAGGGTTAGTTGGTAACATGCCAGGCTCAAGCAATTAGAGCACGGCCAGCGACCTCAGTGTAAAATTGATGATGGCGGGAATAAAGTAATGTGGATATAAATGTTACTGTTTAGTGTTTCCTAGCATACTGCAGTCCAAAGTTTTCTACAATTAAACAAAACATATTAACTGGATGGCTATCTGCCATGTACAACTAACCAGTTCAATAAGTAGATATAATCATTAGAATATAATTAAATGAGGTAGCTAAATATCACAGGTTGATGAACCTAAACGGTGCAGCTTGAGTACCTAATAGTCATCAGTACGGAACAGGCTACTATGTTACTGAAATTGAGGTGCTAGCATATTCGTAGCGCGAGCTGACATGTTCTCTGAGGCTGGAAGGGTTTCCACAGGCAGATCTCCGCAGCTGATTTCCGCAGGTAGGGCTCTGCAAGATGGCTCCTCCGGACAGGGTAGACACGGTATAGACTCAGGACAGTGAAACAGAGCAGTGAAGTAATGTCTATTAGCTAATCTCTGTAGCGTATTTATAATTTATATGGAAGTGAGAAAGTTATCCGTCCGGTGATGGAAGTAGTAAAGTTGAAGTTTGTCCATTAACAGAGAGGGCTGTATATAACATTAGGCAGTTACATAATTTAGCACACGGTGCGGGATGCGTCGCATAGGTCTTGTGGCGCACCCAGCAAAGTTCCACTAGACTGTGGTCAAAAAGTTATTTAAACACACACGACATGCGGTGCGGAAATTGAAGTCTACTTTTCAGCGTGGTTGGCAGATCTGGCAAGTCATCCACCAAGAATCACCGTAAGCTCTACATTCCGTAGGATTACATCCCAGGGGCTGTCCAAAAACTTGTGGAAGCTGAGGATGTCCTACCGCCGCAGATATGCTGGGATCCATAAGACACCGGTAGATGTGAGAATTACTTGTATGTCAGCAGTTACATCCGTCCTCATGATGGTCCAGAGGTTCTGCGCGGGCCGGCTTCCACACCGGCGATGCTCCTAAGTCTCGATTTTTCATCCCTTTTATACTACTCGTGACGTCAGAGGCAGATGCTTCAGCCAATCAGCGGCTGAGCAATAGCCAATCAGCGTGCAACTAGATCAGTGACGTATTTATCACGTGCACAGAACATTCTAGATTTATTTATGCATACACGCGATCACGACGTCAAAAGCAAAATTTTGAAGATAATTTAAGGGGCATTTCGCGGATAACTCAGCCATTTCTCGGCAGATTTAAAAATGGTTTTCAGTTCTAGAAAGCTCGTATTATTCTGGTCCTGATTCCTACCAAGAACAACGAGAACGGGAGAATTATAGGTTTTTACGAGTACCAACTCGGTACACTATAGGCATAGACTCGCTTCCAATTCCGAGACGTACCCGTCCGGTCGGTCCATGCTACACCACCCCCTCCTAGTTTGACACCCATGGGAGTGTGCTAGGCGGGAATTATAGACTTCCCGAGTAGGTGCATAGCTGAGAGGAGAGTGCCGCAAAAGACGTGTCTTCATAAGAAAGAGCACATAGGGTGCGAAAGAGTTTGGGAGGGAGGCATACCATTGATTTTATTTTGGACCTGGAATTATTCTTCCAGTTCTTTTTTTTTATTTCATGGTGCGTGCATACTTTTATTTAGATCTTCTAATCGCCTAAACAATAGCTTGCATGGGTGTTCTCTTGGATGCAGATAATTATATTTCCGCATAGAACACACAAGCTCCAACGTACCACAATTACAATACAAGTTATAAAATAGAATGTAAATATATAATCACTTAACTATACCCGAGAAGAGTATCACACATTATGCTAATTACATGTGCATCCCAGGTAAATAAAGGGCTGCACATAGGTGTATATATATATTAGAGGTATGCATCCCAATTATATGAGGGGATGTATACAGTGCGGTTCCGCACAAGCAGCTCTCACTGCCCCAAATCCACACCATCATGCTGATGCGGGGTTTAAAAACAATAAGAAAAATATCAAATAATAATAATAGCTCTCGCTATCCACAATCCGTCCCAAAGTACTAACGCGGGAAGAAAAATAATAAGAAAAATAGTATTTTAATAAAGCAAAAAGACTAGTTTATCACGCAGCCCCAGTGTAGCTGAGACTGTATGATGGGATTATGACATATTCGCTATGGTGTGTTGTGTACTTGCGTCGCACACGACGTGTTTACAACACAGGAATCTGCAGCGATAATTTTATGTGAGACACAGCTACGCAAGAATATTGCGCAGCTGTGTACGATGACCGCAATCAGCCTAGGGACTGGGTTTCAATTGTTAAAACATATATAATAATAAGAAAAGTTAAAAAAAATAAACAATAATAAAGTTCTGTGTTCTGCACCACTACTGATAAATCCTGCTGCAGCCTCGGCAATAGTGTCCACAAACATGCGCTGTGACGTTTCCCCCAGCGTGTCTGGGTACCCCGACTCGTACAGGATGGACGTTGCGGATGGTCCTCCACTGCCGATATATCACTACTAAGCAGGCCCAGGTCGGTAATACTATAGCTGGAAGATGGTGCGGACGTATCCATTGAAGCACTGGTGATGGCGGAGATGATGACTGGTGATGTGCAAACTGGTGGCGGTGTGGAGACTGTGGACATTGCTGTTGTTGTTGAAGTCGTGGTTGTTGTCCGTGCTGCGGGTGGACTGAGTGCCGTAAATTGAATGAGCAGTCGCTGAAACAATGATGCTTTTGCTGATGCTGATGTGTTGGCAGATAATTTCCGGATTTTTGTGGACTTCAGACGTTTACTGGCGGTCGTCCTTGGTACTGCACGGATTTCCATGGAGTGTGCAAGACGTTTCTTTCTGGTGTAAGGTGTAGTTACTTTCTGAACTGCTGCTTGCAAGGGTGTGACGTGATGCTGCTTAGTGATGCGGTGGTGGTTAGTGTTGCTTCCGTAAGGCAGATTTCCTCGTCGATGATAAGACTACAAGGAGATATAGATCTGTCCGAAATGTCCTGTAACCCTTGCTCGGATATGGTCACCGGTGTTTAAATAACCACAGAAATAGGCCGGCCGATTACGGATGCGGATATTGATGACATGCGTGATGCGGACAGTGGCGTTGCTGCGGGTGCTGCTGGAGTGGAAACTGCAGGTGATGCTGGTACCGTCACTGCTGGTGCTGCCGGTGCTGATTGTGCTGGTGGTTCCGTCGTGATGGTGGCTGATGCTACATAATGACTTAGTGCATGTTGCATGGAGGATGCTGTGGCTACTATTGCTGGTCTGTGGAAAGTCTGGTTGGCGCCATTTCGCATTTGGCCTTGGTCTTGGCCATCTTTCGCGTAGGAAGCACATTAAGCAGAAGTCTAGTTTCAAAACGAGTGGCTAGAACTTCAACGTTCTCACTTTGTTCACCAGGCTGTAATGATACTACTAACACATGATGCTTTTCCATCAACGCGTGCATCACACCGCTGTATAAAGGTACTTGCAGTCCGTACAGAATGCACATTGAAAAAGATGATCAAGATTGATATGAAGCGTCAAGTCTGAATTGCGGGAAACGGCTGTCCATTGAGCTGTAATGCTGTACATGGATAATTCTTTCCGGAATGAGCTGGCGCCGACTCCTCTGAGCTGTCGGACAAGGCAAGGTCCTCTGTAAGTGACATCTTATTTCCGCATATTGATAACGTTACGGACTCCCATAACCTAATCTATTTTTCCTAACTCTTCATACTTTTCCTGGCCAAATAATATTAATAGAAGTGATAAATAAATAATAAGAAAACAGCAGAATTTGGTTTGCGACACGAAAGTAGCCTAATGCTTGTTCTTCCATTGTGTCGAATTTGACGGGAAGACAAAGTTTTAGTGCGCGATCTCCTCCTTTTAACCTTTTTGGTGACATCACAGGAGGGCGGATGACCACACCCGAATGTTTTAGGGTGACTCAGTCATGCCCCATAAAGAAAGCTTGGATTTATTTAAACTTGGAGTCAGACGAAATATTCCTCCCGTGTAAAGGGAGTAATTATAAATATAAGAAGGAAGGTGTGTCACTTTCGGCTCCACTCAAAGGAAAAACAAGTCTCCGACCAACATGAAAACTCGGAACTACTTATTCCCGTGGAAGCTCACCTTTTAATTAGTGTGAAGCGGTTTTTCAGATTGGATGCTTATAAACTTGCCTGTTTTAATTTCAGGCTGGAGCACCTGATGGGGTGTGGGAGACGTGAAGACGTCAGCGGCAATTGTCCCAACTCACCCCTCTTGCCTCTTCCATCATGCTGTGGTAGATGCGCATTTTGGGCGGCTGTTGTGTTTAAAGCCTTTGATCCAATTTTCTGGAAATAGAAGTGAAAGTCACGTGGTTTCTTGTGGTGAAAGCATGTGGTTGATCGGAAACTTAGGCAATGTTTACGTAATGGCGGAATATTAATGCTGCTGAATATTTGTTGTTGACGCGAAAGACGGAAATATACGTTTTAAAATCTGTTCCTCGAAACAGTGTCCCTGTATGCATGTGATCTTATATATGCGTCTGTGGTTTGTCTGTAATAGGTGTATTCCAGCCCGTGTTGATCTTGTGAGGGAA